>NQLW01000068.1:1591307-1604887 GCA_002312845.1 Kalanchoe fedtschenkoi
AACTCTGGAAGATCTTGACAAGACTGACAGGAGGAGGATTTTTGTCAGCACGAATCCGCCCCAGTGCATTCTGTGTGGAAATCTTGACGAAGATGGCGGTCGTGACGCGACCATGCCGATTGAATATCCTTCTGCCATACCTGCTGATGATGTTGAAATAGTTGGTTCCTGCAGCGGCTTATTGTGTTTCATGGTATTGGACTCTTACACAGAAGACGACAAGGAAGACTTCAAGTTTGTTCTTTGGAATCCAAGCACCAGAGTTTGCAGGGAACTGGCTAAGCCGCCTGGTCCGGTTCTGGGCCATTTTCCTGACGCAGTACCCATCTACGGATTTGGATACGATCCGGTAAATGATGATTACAAGGTTATCAGAGCTGTGAGTCCTTACCTTGGCACCACTAGCACATGTCTTGAAATCTATACCCTCAAAGACAATGCCTGGCGACAAATTCAAGCCTCTCTTCCCTTCGTCCTCACCGCCAGCTACTGGCGAATGGTCGAACCACATTTTCCAGGCATATCCACCCGCGGCGCAGGGGTGCACACAAATGGGGCAGTGCACTGGCTAGAAAATCGAGTTGCTGACACCCGTGAATCAGGCTTCATCCTCTCGTTCAACTTGGCTAGCGAACAGTTCGAACAGGTGATCCCGCTTCCGGACTACAACAAAGAAGACTCTCAGCTCTGCGAATTGCAAGTTTTGAGAGGACATCTTTCGCTCATTGTCCGAAACTGGAAGACTTCTGAGATTGAAATTTGGGTCATGGGAGAATATGGCGTGAAAGGTTCATGGACCCAGACTGTGACCATGCCGGACGATCCGGGCCCCGCGTTCGAAGACTCGTTCATGGGTGACTGGTTTATACCATTTAGTGGGTGCCGCAATGGGTGTCTGCTGGTGGACATGAATGGGAGTGAGGTACTGATATATGACCCGCAGAGGAAGACGTTTAGTAAAGTAGAACTCGGAGAAAATCAACAGTTGTTCTTGGTGCAGGAGTTTCTGGATACTCTGGCCTCACCTTACGGTGTTTGAAAGGAGATGATCTTTTGAGCTCTTGGCTGGTGAGTGATGAAGCTGTCTCTGGCTTGTAGCTAAATTTTGGATATGTGTTGGTGTATCAGTGTCTTCATGTTTTCCATCTATAGTGTTGACGCTGTGTATAAGTGTGTATTTTTATTTTTTCTTTCACTTGAACCGTTTTGTTTGCTCATGTCATGGTACTAAGTTTGAAAGACAAATTTTGGGGCACAATATATTAGAATATGGAATAGTTTACATATAAATTCAGTATAATCATTTCAATTTTAATATGTTTTATGTACATGAAATTATTTATTCTAAATGTTTCAGTAATAAGAATTTTAAAACCCAAATGAGATTATTTCACTTTATGATATGAATTTATTTTAATTTCAAATGATGGAATTATATATAATGAGAATGTTATAGTAAGGACAAATTTAATAATATTATAACAGATAATGAGTATACCTCAAGCTTGTATTGTAGTGCATTCATATTATAAGTGAAATTATTTCTTGAGGTGATGTGAATGTTTGCAAGAAACAAACGAATCTCATTTATTGATGATTTGTTGAAGAATGTTAATTTATTAGTGGGACTTGTAAATAACGGATCTTATCATCGTGTTCTTCATGAACCACTATGATTCATTGACTAAACTGCATGCGTGTTAGATGTTGGTTTGAGTGGGAGTTTATTTTTATGTTTAGCAGTTCAAGAATTGAGTTCATGTTATAGGTTAAATGTTATAGTTTGGATAATATCTAACTCTCATTCCATCAATGACAAATTGTTTATAAATCATTAGGTATGTGAATTGATTGTGAGACTGTATTTTACAATAATGTCATTCTAAAATGTTCTTAGACAGTAATCATTGTATGGAATGTCATGATTGATAAATTATCATGTGTATTAGTTGATGACCATGTTTCACATATGATTGGTATCAGATACCAAACTAATGACATGAATACATATCAGGAAATATGTATTAGACCGACCCGCTTTTTAAGATTAAATGTAAGAAATTTTATGTTCTAAGTATATCTTATAGTATATGAGTATCGTCCTTAACATGAGTTTGTCATAGTTTCCAACATGTGGAGTAACATGTTTTGATATATGTTATCAAAATCTACTAATAAACTCGGCAGTTACCTATATATACATAGGAGGATGTTTCATAGAGAACTTCAAATCATGTGAGAACTAAATATTCATAATATCCATCCGATCAAGTAATTAAACAGACCTAATTAATTAGGACAAATGACAGTGGGGGTGGGTGGCTAGACACATGTCACAATTTGAATAGTGGTTGGGGTATAATGATCCAATAGAAAATTGTAGTTTGTACTTTTATAAAGTACAAAGTTCAACCAGCAAAATACCAAATACAAAGTCAATAATTTATAATTTATATTTCATAATGTATTGTCAATAATCAAAGTAATTCAAAGCTTCAAAATACGAACTCTAAACTATGAATTTCAAACTTTATTCGTTGTACGTTGTGCTTTACCACATTTATTTAAAAGATATACTCAAATGGGTATTGAATTAAACATTATACTTTTTTATATATGATTATTAATTTGATTTTAAAAATATATTTGATATGATTACATAAATTAATTTTAAAAATTAAATATAAAAATTAATGATCCAACAGAAAAGTGCAGTTTATACTTTTATAAAGTATAAAGTTCAACGTACAAAGCACAAGTACAAAGTTCATATTGTAAAGTTTATATTTTATAATTTATATTTTGAAAGTTTAAAATTCAAAGTACAAGGACACAGTACAAAGTAAAAGTTTCAAAATATGATTTCTGAAATATGAATTTCAAACTTTATTTGTTATACTTTGTGTTTTATCACATTTATTTTAAAAAAATACCCAAAATAGGTTTTAAATTAAACCTTATACTTTTTTACATATGATAATGAAATTTGATTTTAAAATTATATTAAAAATGGGTGTTAAATTAAATCATATACTTTTTATAAATGATTATGAAATTTAATTATAAAAATAATATGAAAATAATTACATAAATTGATTTTAAAAATTAAAACAAAAAGTAACGGGTTTGCATTAGGGGAGGGAGTGAGGCAGGGAGTGTAACATGTGGAATGAGTTAGTAGGGCATATGGCAGTCAGAAATTGACTCGTGAGTGTAGGTGGTGAGACATGTGATAGCTTCTAGTTGACTATCAAATTAACCTCAATTTACCTCTTAAGTAGTGGTACACAAAACGAGTTTTGGTTAAAGATAAAAATGAGTTTAATTGTTAAATAGCATTATCTATTTTATTGCATAACTCGTTTTGCAACAATGGTGCTTCTTCATCGAGAGGTGACCTATGAATGACTAAACTAGAAAAATTACTGAAAGGTCTTAACGAGATAATAAAGCTCATACGAGGCTTCCAAAAATAGAACGAGTTGGAGTGAAAGAAATATTCAAACTGCGACTGCCGCTTCTCACACCCATCCATTGTTTAAATGTGTTGTTGAGATTAACAAGGAGCTGGTAGAGGAAGATGACAGTGAGGAAACTGGATCGATTATATGTATGAAAAAGAGTCCTAATTCCAAGCCAGTTGAAATTGATAATAGAATTCCAAAGAAATTGAATTTTAGACTCCCTTCAGAGATATATATTATTCAATTTTTTTAGTTTTTACTCATCGTTCTTGATACTCAATAAAGTTAAACATGCGTTGATTGGAGAATGGGAACATTTACATCCTTGTGTCATCTTAAGTGACAAAGTAAGTCCATACTTACAGGATGCTTGTCAAAATACTCAAAGTGAAATTTCCTGTGCCATATGCTCCTTAGTTAGGGTGGATAGATGATCTTTTATGTTTGAGGTTTGATAAGCCTCCTTCAAAGACTCTTAAAGGTTCATTCTTTGATGAGCGACACGAGATCCTCAAGATTGAAAATTTATAGGTTGAAGTCTTAGTTTAAATCAGTCTTTATTGATTTTATAAATGTGAGGATATCAAGTGTATTGAGTGTCCTTATAATTTTATTGGTAAAAAACTAGAAACCAATGCTTGAGACTCACTGAAATTCCCTCGAAATTGAGGTTTGGTAGTGAATATGCACTTATGTTGGAAAAGTCATTGAACTTGCATATTTAATAATTTTTAGCAAACATAGGGCCAAGTTAGGTGAAACATTAGATAATATATTACATGTCAGCTCCGTATTTATTGATTTTTCTACTCCATCAAGTAATCCGCTGGATAGTTTATTTTTGACTACTTTGGTCAATGAATATTTAGATACGTATTTGTTATCTTATATTCATGGCTTGAAAATCCTAGAAAAATATTGTACATCAATTTTTTCAATGAATGCTCAAGTGAGTAGTTTTCCTCACTATTTTCGAAGTCGTCAAGCGAACGCAACGGTCTCTTCCACGACTTTCTCGAGATGCGATCTGATCTAATTTAGGGGCGTAATCAAATTCCGAAACTCATTTATGTGTACGTAGTGGATTTGAGTTGACCTGAAATCCAGTTCAAATAAACTCAAATGAATTGAAATTGGGTTGAACTAGTTTATTTTAATTGGAATTTAGGTTACAAATTTTTGATTAGATTGATCTTCATGTCGAGAAAATTGAATTTTAATCGACTTAAATCATAAAACACAATTCAAGTTATAAAATACAAGTCAAAATACTAATTCAATTTTTTTAAATTTCAGAGTTTTTAAATTTCTTATTTTAAATTTTTTTACTTATTTTATGTATTTTTTAGTGCCAATTGAGTTGAAAAATGTGAATATAAATTGAATAGGATTGACTTGAATTTGTATGAATTTGAGTAGTTACAATTATTATAAATGAATGACGCCAAACAAGACAACCCCAACTCATAATGCAAATTTACGTTAATACCCCGAAGCATTTGATAATGTTATAGCTCGTGTGGCCAAGATAGTAAGGTTCTTAGAAGGGTACATGGTGGGAAAGAGTCTTGGATTGAATAGCTGATGTTATTTGTGGGCAAATTGCTTTTTGAGGGATGAAGAATTTTTGATTGAATGGTATGGCAAGGACATTCTTCTGTGTGATCCAAAACATTGTGGGGCTTTCATTTTCCAAGGTTAATTCAAAACACACACAAAAATTTGTTTCCTTAATTTTTTTCTTTCCTATAAACAAACAGGGGTAAAGGGTTTCACAATGCTGCAGAGTTTTTGCTCAAAGTGCTGAGAGCATGTTCTTCATTCAAGAATAATGGAGCCATGATGTAGGCACTTGGGTTTAATTAAGAAATGTTCTGAAAAGAAAGAGGTATAGCTTTTGTTTAGTAGCATAACCTTCTTTTCTATTTTTCAAAAAGGGGAAAATCCTAAAATGGATCATGAACTATCACCACTTATTCAATTGCGGTCAGAACTATCATGATTTTCAAAAAGGGTGCGATTAAAAAAATTAGACTTATTTTCTAAAATAAAATTTATCATTACACTCCTAAACTAATATTATCTCAAGACTTAGATTCGTGTACGAAAATTACGTCGTTTGATTATCAAAATATTTGCACACAAAAACAAAATGACGTCTTTAATATTCAATCATTCATAATCCTCAAAATTTTTAATAAGATCTATTTTATATAAGAAATTAAACAAATTGTTCTTAAGCAATAATCGAAATCAATTTAATTTTTTTTATCACACCATTTTAAAAAATTATATTAATTCTAACAATAATGGAATAAGTGTTAATACTTAATAGTTCGTAATCAATTTTTTTTTTTGTGACAACTACGAGGAACCCTCCTCCTTCATTAAAGGCTTGAACCAACCCCAAGTAGTGAGGAGAGTAAAATAGTCATCAGGTTGCTCAGGACGAGTCAGATCAGCTGATAGCTTGCTCCGCATTCTTCCCATTTTTCTAGGACACTTTTCCCATTTCATGGAAATGTCTTCTGGCTCAACTTTTATTTATAACTTGCAGGTCTAGGAGTCGAGAGCACCAGACAAGGCAGCAAACAGCTCTCAAACAGGTCCAACAACTGTGTCCTCCTTGCTTTCTTCATGGATTCACGGTCAAGAACGGTCGAGCAGAGGCAGCTTCCGGCCCTCCCTCTAGATGTCCTTCATAATATACTCTCCCGGCTGCCAGTCAAGAGCCTGATGAGATTCAGGTGTGTGAGCAAATCCTTGGATGCTTTAGTCCGTGATCCCCAGTTTGTTAAACTCCATTTCGATCGAACTCTGGAAGATCTTGACAAGACTGACAGGAGGAGGATTTTTGTCACCACGAATCCGCCCCAGTGCATTCTGTGTGAAAATCTTGACGAAGATGGCGGTCATGAAGCAACCACGACGATCGAATATCCTTCCGCCGTACCTGCTGGTTATTTTGAAATAGTTGGTTCCTGCAACGGCTTATTGTGTTTCATGGTTTTGGACACTTACACAGCAGACTGCAAGGAAGACTACAAGTTTGTTCTTTGGAATCCAAGCACCAGAGCTTGCAGGGAACTGGCTAAGCCGCCTGGTCCGCTTCTGGGCCATTTTCCTGACGCAGTACCCATCTACGGATTCGGATACGATCCGGTAAATGATGATTACAAGATTATCAGAGCTGTGAGTCCTGACCCTGGAACCACTAGCACATGTCTTGAAATCTACACCCTCAAAGACAATGCCTGGCGACAAATTCAAGCCTCTCTTCCCTGCGTCCTCACCGCCATTTACTGGCGAATGATCAAACCAAGTTTTCCAGGCATATCCCTCCGCGGCGCAGGGCTGCACACAAATGGGGCAGTGCACTGGCTAGAAATTCGAAATGTTGACACCCCTGACGAATCAGACCTCATCCTCTCGTTCAACTTGGCTAGCGAGCAGTTCGAAGAGGTGATCCCGCTTCCGGACTTCAACAAAGAAGACTCTCAGCTATGCGAGTTGCAAGTTTTGAGAGGACATCTTTCGCTCATTGTCCAAAACGGGAAGACTTGTGAGATTGATATTTGGGTCATGGGAGAATATGGCGTAAAAGGTTCATGGACCAAGATTGTAACCATGCCGAACGATCCTGGCCCCGAGTTCGAAGAGTGGTTCATGGATGACTGGTTTATACCATTTAGTCGTTGAGCGAATGGGTGTCTGCAGGTGGACATGACTGGGAGGGAGGTACTGATATATGACCCGCAGAGGAAGGCCTTTAGTAAAGTAGAACTTGGAGACATTCAACACTTGTTCTTGGTGCAGGAGTTTCTGGATACTCTGGTCTCATCTTACGGAGTTTGAAAGGAAATGAGAATTTGGGCTCTTGGCCGGTGAGTGAGAAGCTCTCTCTGGCTTGCAGGTTAAAATTTGGATATGAAACCAATATCAATGTCTTTGTGTTTTCCATCATTAGTGTTGACGTTGTGTGGAGAGGAAATGACTAGAACTGTCTTTCTTATTCGAAAGCCCGAACTCCCCCCTTTAACGAGAAAAATTGACTTGATGCATAGTAATAGATTTGACTATGTTAATATAGTTGGAAGTACACTTAAAATTAATTGGCAATAAATGTGAGAATTTAATTATATATCAGGATAGAATTTGTATTAGACTGCCTATGGAAATCGAGTTGAGCGGTACATTTGTGATGCAATGGTAGGGGAGCTGTGGAGAAGAAAAGTAAGAAAGTGGAGCCGACTATCTTTCATTGCATCATCCAGCATGCATGTCGGTTGTTGATTTTAAATCAAGATCATGCATTAAATTTAATTAAAGATTAAGTTATAGTCCTTTGTATTTTAAGAGTTACTCTCCTTAGTAATATGAAGGATTTACTCTTGTGAAAACTTCTATGGGAATACTGAGGGACTATGAGATTCGTGTATATAAAGAGTATGTTGTAATACTTGATAATTAATATACAAAAACTCATTATACTCTATTATAATTTGGTATCAGCTAGGTTTTTTTTCTCATTTTTTTTTTCATGGCTTGTGCTTCCACCATATCTTCGTCCATGTTGATTATTAGTCCGGGCAATGCCCATCACTTCCTCTCCATCAAACTCACTCGCTCAAATTACTTAATGTGAAAGTCTCCTGTTGTTCCTTTTCTCTGAGATCTACAACTTTTTGGATATATTGATGTCAGCCCTATGCGTTCAGACTCCACCATCTTAACTGACGACAGTGAAGTACCTGCGCCAAATCCAGCATACATTGCATAGGAACAACAAGATAACATACTCATCAATATGTTACGGTCTTCTCTTAGCGAAGACCTTCTTCCAATTGTTGTTAATTGCTCCATCGCTCGTGAGGTGTGGCTCACCCTTTAGGAGGCCTTAGCCACTCCATCTCAAGCGGATTTCTTACTCTCAATCTCAAACTACAAGAACTCTGCCAAGGAGATACTCCAGTTGTAGAATATCTTCAGAAGGCCAAATCAATTGCTGACAAGCTTGCTGCCATGGGGGAGCCACTCACACAGGCATAATTCAACATTCGCACATACCGTCATCTCCGGTCAGAATTTAAAGACATCATCACGAATCTTAACGCCAGAGCGCTACAAATTATCTTTTCTGAAATGGTTGGTTAGTTGTAGTGAAGATGGGGGTTGAGGTAGAATTGAATGTGGGGGACTGAGGAGAAGTAGGAGAATCATGTGTATGGGTATTATCATGGTGATGAGGTGGATTTTCATCTGCAGAGCGAATGGAAGAATAATATGGTCAATCAATTCGGGTCTGGCTTCCTTCATCATCAGACCCAAGATGAGATGACATGTGCTGCAACTGTTGATATGAAGACATAGAGACTCTCATTGGGATGGAGGACCAAATAGTGAAAGACAGATTTTAAGACTTGTTTGCACAATAAGAAGGACACAACTTATTACTCGTTTTATATGAAAAAATTAGTTCATTAAAAAGAACATGACGAGCAATAATCATCTTATTATAATTGAAATCGTAACAACGATGACCAAGATGTTGATGACTATACCTAAGAAAGACACATGGAAGTGACTTCGATGAGACTTTTAGTCCAGTGGTGAAACCAACAGCAATCAGAATTGTACTTTCTCTTACTTTATCTCGTGACTGGATCATGCGTCAACTGGACATGAATAATGCTTTTCTTTTTGAATGGGGATGTTTATATGGCACAACCACCCGGTTTTATTAATGCAGCTCAACCAAACCATGTATGTAAACTTCATCGTTCAATATATGATCTTCGTCAGGCTCCAAGGGCGTTGTTTCATCAGCTTTCTAGTTTCTACTTATGCTCGGATTTGTGGAATCTCGTTCAAATACGTCTTTATTCATTTTACTTCACCCATCTATTCAGATTTTCGTGCTTATTTATGTTGATGATATTATTGTTATGGAGAGTTCCTCTGAGGCAGTGACGAAGTTGATTCGACGCCTAGGTTGAGAGTTTTCTATTAAGGATTTAGGATTGTTACACTTCTTTTCGGATATTGAGGCTCACTTAGACTCCTTTGGTTTGCATCTTTCACAACACCGGTACATTAATGATATTTTTATTCAAGCTGGGTTGACAAATTGCAAATCTCTCTGATCACTTATGGCTGCTGGAACCACCCTTACCAAGGAGGGTGAAACATTTTCAGATTCTACACTCTATAGAAAGGTTGTTGGCTCCTTACAATATCTTACACTTACTCGGTCAAATATTGCATTCACAGTTAACAAAGTGTGCCAATACATGCATTCACCAACCACTGATCATTGGAGTGCTATCAAACGCATCCTTCGCTATCTATTGTCTCTCATGGGCTATTACTTACATGGTCACCTAATGCACAACTTCAAGTATTTTCTGATAGTGATTGGACTGACTGTCCTGATGATCGTCGCTCTACCATTTATTATGTATCTAGGTCATAATTTGATTTCTTGGTGTTCAAGAAAGCAAAAGATGGTTGCCCATTCTTCGACTGAGTCAGAGTATAAAGCCATAGCCAACGTTGTTGCTGAATGTCGACGGCTTCTCTCCTTGCTAAGTGAATTCAATGCTTCATCTTCATTTGCGCCTATTATCTGGTGTGATAATATTGGAGCTATTTATTTATCTTCAAATCTTGTGTTTCATGCTCGGATGAAACACATTGAGATTGACTATCATTTTGTGTGCGAGATGGTATCGAAAGGGCGTCTAAAAGTGTAATTTTTATCTACACAAGATTAACTTACAGACTCTCTCACAAAGCCCTTAGCGGTTTCTCGTTTTGAATTTATTCGGGACAAGCTTCGGGCATCTCACCCTTCAGCTTACGGGGGGCATTAAATCAAGATCAATTTTATGCATTGAATCCAATGAAAGGTTAAGTTATGGTCCTTTGTATTCTAGAAGTTACTCTATTATTATATAGGGAGTTACTTCTTAGTAATATAAAGGAGTTACTCTTGTGAATAATTCTAAGAGAATACTAAGGGACTATGAGACTTGTGTATATAAAGAGTGTGTTGTAATACTTGAAAATCAATATGCAAAAACTCATTATACTCTAGTCTAATTGCTGAAGACTAGACCGGTCTGAGTTTATTTATAAAAAAACAATATAAGAAAGTAATTAATAAGACTGTAGAATTGAAATGGAGTACATTATCTTATACTTATATTTTATTTTATATTTTACAACCAGGTTTTTGATTTTTACATACATATATTTGTTTGAATCTACGTTAATAATGTGTCTGCATATATAAGTTTGTTTGCATTTTCTGAAATCAGTGTTTTATGTTAATATATGTGTTAATATAACTTTTACTATTTTGTAGCATTAAATTTTACTTATTATTCCGGTCTCGAAATGTTCATTGATACAAGGTGACAATGTAAATTTATAAGTTTTTATTCTATTTGTTTGCAATATAAAATTTTTCATGTTTGCATCATGTATCTTTGTATGTAATGTGTGTCTATAAATAAGCGATTCGGTGAAAATCAATTTGAATATGTAAATTAAGAATTATCTTTGATCATGTAGATTAATCATACTTGAACTTTTGAGATTAAATAGATGTTTATCTGCTTTACTAAACCTCACACATATTTCCGGATAATTCTGACACCGATTTCAATTCAATCACGTGATTTAACTCAGCCCTTTGGGCTTCTATGCGGAAGCTCTAACCAATAGTTCATCAAGATATTTTGTTATTTTTATGATAACTAGCAGACTAAATGTGATATTTAATAATAATTACATTTAAATGGACCGACGGTCAAACCGATTTGAACCGCCAGTTCAATCGGAAAACCGGACACCGGAGCCCTGACGAGTTTGGCCTCCGGTCCGGTTCTGATAACTATGTTTTCAAGTATAAATTTAATATATTTATAGTTATACATTTGATACTATGACGATAATATTTTTTTCAACCAACATCAAATGTTTAGAAGTCTTACTCCCGATACTCAATCATCCTCTTCAAATAGCCCATCCATTTTCAACTCACTATGAGAGAGCGATAACAATTTTTTAGCCAGAGGAAAATCAAAGTGGAATATATATATATATATATATATATATATATATATATATATATATATACTTAAAAGAAATTATCATTTACACTACACATTTGTTAAAATATGTATTTTACTTATCTTAAAATTTATTTATTATAAAAATGATAATATGGTTCTCTAGTTAGATTAACAGAGGAGACGCGTTGACTTTATTTTATACCGTTCAGATTAATGAACCTTTATTATTTATATTAGTAATTAAATGATTTTATTTTTGTTACCAATATTTATTAAATTATATATTTTTATAACTGGTATGCATATTTAGTTAATCTTTGATAATTTTGTTATAAAATTATATATTTTTTATTCATACTATTTTTAATCTATGTTTGCAAAAACAAACAAAATAGACGTCAAATCAAAACAAAAACAAAAACAAAAGGCGGTAGCAAGCTAGTGAAAGATGATACGTATCCCCCATATTTTTCATCGATTTTTAAGGCACGTCCGTTAACACTGCTATTTTCACTTTCGCCTACGCCAATCACTTATCCGGGTAATCTCGGTGCCACATCGACTCTCTAGGGGTATGTAGGGGTGTCAATGGCTCGAAGGGTGTCAATGGATTTGGTCCAGATTCATTTAGAATAATTCAAATCGACATCCATTTCATTTGGATTCAGATCCAAACCCAATAATTTAGTAAATTTTGGATTCATACCCAAATCAATTATTTGGAGTCATTAGATCCGTTAGACCCAAAAGAAATTTTCTAAAATTATACTATTAAATAAAATAAATAAATATCAACTTATAAAAATAATAAATTATGAAAAATATATGTTTATATTCAAATTTATTTTAAAATAAAATTAATTTTTTTTAAAATAATTTAAATTTTTTTATTTGTTTTAAAAATAATTTTAATTTTTTTATTTTTAAAAAATATTTTTTATTTTTAAATTTTTATTTTATTTTTTAGAATTTATTTTCTTTTTTCTTAATTTTTTTATTATTTTATTTCAGATATGAATAAAATAATTATAAAAAAAACCTAAAGAAATTGATCTAAATTGATAAAATTTAATGGATCCAATACCCCGAATGAATCCAAACGGATAAACTTAACGGGTTCACAGACTCCAAATCTTAAAAAAACGGATCCCCTGCCTAATTGACAACCTAGACTCTGACGCTCCCCAACCGACAAATAAGCGGATGAAAATTCAAGTTCTGCCTCCCACTTGCGAATCCATTACATCATGAAACTCCACTCAGAAAACTCAACGCGTTCACTGAGTTGAACTAGAATACAACAATCCAGACTCCTTTCTGAAACACCCATCAATATCAGTTTCGCCACAGGCAGACTCAAATCAATCAAATAAGGCTTCAGGCCTTCAAGCATGGAGCCCGACAATAGTGAAATCATCATATTCGTTCAGACATGGCTCATAGTCTGCATGTCTTTAACTTACTGCTTTTTAGCGGGAAAGTTGGTATCTCCTGAAAAGGTGAGATTTTTACTCATCTCGCCAGTGGTGGTGTTGTTCCTGCTGCTGCCTCTCCGCCTCACCTCCGTCCACCTCGGCGGCGCCACCGCCTTTTTTATCTCCTGGCTCGCCACTTTCAAGCTGGTTGTCTTCTCTTTCAACAGAGGGCCTCTCTCATCGGATCCTTCCATCTCCCTCGTTTCCACGCCGCCGCGTCCCTCCCCATCAAAATCTCTCCAAAATCTGATCTCGGCAGCGCCCCAGGTGCCACATGTCACGGACTTAATGTTTTGATCACTAAGTCGTGCGGCGCTTAGCTAGAATTTCCCCAAATTCGTAGCTAAGCAAGCCTTTTCCCTTGGAACTTTGCTAGGAAGCAAAGAGAATTCAAAGAGAGCAATGAGAGTAAGAACCCTTTCTTTATCACTTAGAGAGATACAAGTGTTTTTGATGATTTGGAACAAATGAGTTCCTCCCCTTTTATACTACTCCACTTCCTCAATGGATGGTGGAGATCGATTCGATCCTATGGCTAGGATTCATGCATCTAGATTGTTCCT
>NQLW01000068.1:1606054-1678191 GCA_002312845.1 Kalanchoe fedtschenkoi
AGTTCAATCTCCTCCCGCATCTTTGGCCAATAATATTGAGCCTCCAACAAGGCTCGTGTCCGTCTTTGCCCCGGATGTCCCGCCCACTTTGTGTCGTGACTCTCTTTGATGATGTTGCGCCTAAGTCTTTCCCACTTAGGCACATAGATTCGGCGACCCTTGGTGTAAAGGAGGCCATCCTCGAGCCAAAAGCGCTTGGTCTTTCCTTCATGGGCCATGTCCATCAACATCTTTGCAATGGGATCCCGGCCAAGTCCCTCCCGAATCGTCCCCAAAAGTGACCCCTGAACTTCAGAGATAGCCGCAAGCTCCATCTTCCGACTTAAGGCATCAGCCACCACGTTAGTTTTCCCCGGCTTATATTCAAATGCTACATCAAACTCTGCCAGGAAATCTTGCCACCTTGCTTGCTTGGGGCTCAGTTTCTTTTGAGTATTGAAGTAGCTTGTTGCCACATTGTCCGTCTTTACCACGAACTTTGACCCAAGCAAGTAGTGTCTCCAAACTCGAAGGCAATGGATAATGGCCGTCATTTCCTTCTCTTGGACGGTGTAACGACGTTCGGTATCATTGAGCTTCCGACTTTCATAGGCAATCGGGTGTCCCTCTTGTATCAGCACGCCTCCAATGGCGTAATCGGATGCATCGGAATGAACTTCGTAGGGCTTCCCACAATCAGGCAGTGCCAATATCGGTTCCTCCATGACTGCCTTCTTTAAGCATTGGAATGCTTGATCACATTTTGTCGTCCATTCCCATGACCTGCCCTTCTTTAACAAGTCTGTTAGGGGTGCGGCAATGGCTGAATATCCTTGGATAAACCGTCGGTAATAGTTTACCAATCCAAGGAATGAGCGCAACTCGATCACCCTCTTAGGGAATTCCCATTCCTCTATGGACTTCACCTTTTCAGGATCCATCATAAGCCTCCCCTCCTTGATTATGTGGCCCAAGAAATGCACCTCTTGCTTGGCAAAGGAACACTTTTCCTTCTTCACATATAATTTGTTCTCCCGAAGTATTTGGAAGACGGTGCGCAAGTGACCAACATGCTCCTCCAAAGTGCTACTATAGATGACGATGTCATCCAAGTGCAGCTTCCTCCTCGCATTTCCCTTCAAGTATAGCATTGAGGGCATTTCGCTTTGGGCAATCCCTAGCCCAATGTGGTCCTCCGCATAAGAAGCAATCCGTCATCTTTTTATCCCGATTCTTAGCTTGAGATGTTTCCTTAGAGTTGTACTTCCCTCCCCCATTCTTTGGCTTGGAATCCCGAGTTTCTTGTGCTCCCCCACCTTTAGTTGGGTTCTCTTTTCTTGATTTGGATGATGAATCATTCCCTCCTCGAGAATATTCGGGCAAAGAATCTGCTATCGTCATTGCTGAAGCGGTGTCCCTTACGTCCCTCCTTTCTAGTTCAAGTTTGGCCCACGGCTTCAACCCATCCATTAAGTTAAAGAAAAGTTCAGCTTCACTTACATCTGAGAGTTAGAGCATAAGGGCCGAAAATTCCATCACATATTCCCGAAGTGAGGAACCATGCTTTAACTCTTTAAGTTTCTTCCGGGCCTCATGATCAGCATTCGCCGGGTAAAATTGCTTCTTAAGTTCCACCACAAACTCAGTCCATGTATTGATCTTGCACATCCCTCGTTGGATCTCATTAAACTTCCTACGCCACCATATGGCCGCAAGGTCAACAAGGTAGAGGGATGCAGTGCTTACTTTGGCCCCCTCATCCAATTGAATGGCATCAAAGTATCGCTCCATATGCCAAAGGAAGTTATCAATGTCTTCCGCCATCCGTGTTCCTTTGAACTCCTTTGGTTTTGGTACATCTTGGACCCTTGGGATTTCCCTTACAAAGGGAGCAATGCCATCTTCTTTTGTCATACGCTTAACCCGTGTTATTTCGTTGTTGGCCTTCTCCAGAGAAGTGCGCAACTCTTCAACTTGAGTCATCAAGCTTTCCACCATCGCTTGATGTTCCACCTTCTCGTCCCTCCATGATTGAAGTATGTTGTTCACATGTTGGAACAATTTGCCTTCTAGTTCCTTCCCCAAGGAATCTAGCTTACTTCAGATAGCACCCACCTTGCGGTCGACGGCCTCCACTTGAGTATCGACTTTGTCATCCAAAGTTTCAATATTGTTTTCGCATGCCCCAATGCGATCCAACATATCGGCAATACCCACTTCCAACTTGGTGAACCAGACTTCATTCTTTGGAACGGACTTGTCTCTTGGAGCCTTCTTGGTCTCCTTTTCCACGGTCCTTCCACGCGCATCTCCTTCAGAAGCCATGGATAAAGATCGAAACTTGCTCTGGATACCACTTGTCACGGACTTAATGTTTTGATCACTAAGTCGTGCGGCGCTTAGCTAGAATCTCCCCAAATTCGTGGCTAAGCAAGCCTTTTCCCTTGGAACTTTGCTAGAAAGCAAAGAGAACTCAAAGAGAGCAATGAGAGTAAGAACCCTTTCTTTATCACTTAGAGAGATACCAGTGTTTTTTTGGTGGTTTGGAACAAATGAGTTCCTCCCCTTTTATACTACTCCACTTCCTCAATGGATGGTGGAGATCGATTCGATCCTATGGCTAGGATTCATGCATCTAGATTGTTCCTACCAAAATATCTAGATATTTACATGTTTCATCCTTATCCACAAGGTTCCACACTCTTCCGGAGGGTGGGCTTGAACTTCCATCTCCAAGGATGGGCTTCCATCATTCCTTATCAAGTCACGGCCCGAGTTATAAGGGACAAATGGATCGGGTCGTGACACACATCAGCGGCCGAAAACGACCCACGTCGGCCGATTTGGAAACTGGCGAGGGGGTTTGCAGTGAAGGCGGCGCTGGTGGCGATGTTGTGAGTTTTTTGCTAATTTGACGTACTCAGCTTCGTTCCCTATCAAAACCACAACCCCGTACGACTACAACGCTCGGCTTCATCCGACGGCTGTTTGGCTCATGTACTGCTGTCACATCTATTTTATATTCGTGTTTATCTTAGCCGTGGCGGGAGCCGCCGCTTGAGCCAGCTTGGGGCTGGAGCTCGAGCCGTAGTCCAACGAGCCGTATTTCACCACGTTGCTAGGTGACTTTTGGCAAATTCTTGTCTACTCCGGGAGTACCTACTCCCTCGCGCGATGTCGTTTTCATTTTAATCAAAACGATGTCGTTTCATTTAATCATTTCGTAGCTTCATTTCATATATCACCAAAACGACGTCGTGTTTTATGTTTAACAGTAAAACGAGTTAAACCCCATTATTCATCAGAAACTTCTCGATATTCACCAGAATTGCTTATATATTCATCAAAATTGCTTATATATTTATGAGATTATTTTGTGGTCTATATTCATTTTTTGTACTTCCATATTCACCAGAAATGTCGAGATATTCACCATATATATTTATATATTCATCAGAATTTCCACTGTATTTATCAGATTATTTTTGGCTTGTATTAATTAGTTTTGTTTCTATATTCATGAGAAATGTATTGATATTCACTAGAAATACATATATATTCATCAGAATTACCACTGTATTTATCAGATTATTTTTTGGTTTGTATTCGTTAGTTTTGCTTCTATATTCATTAGAAATGTTTCGATATTCACCAGAATTGCTTATATATTAATCAGAATTTGTCCTATATTTACCAGATTATTTTTTAGGTTGTATTCATTAGTTTGCTTCCATGTTCATCAGAAATGTCTTGATATTCACCAGAAATACTTATATATTCATAAGAATTTCTCCTGTATTTATCAGATTATTTTTTCTGCTATATTCATTATTTTTACTTCCATATTCATTAGAAATGTATATATATTCACCAAAAATGATCATATATTCATCAGAATTTTTTCTGTATTTATCAGATTATTTTTTGGGTTATCTTCATTAGTTTTGCCTTCATATTCATTAGAAATGTCTATATATTCACTAGAAATGCTGATATATTCATCAAAATTTCTTCTGTATTTATCAGATAATTTATTTTGCTTATATTCATTAGTTTTGTTTCTATATTCATCATAAATGCCTTGATATTCACTAGAAATGCTGATATATTCATCAGAATTGCTAATATATTCATCAGAAGTGCTAATATAGTTATCAGAGTTAATTACATAACAGTTATTTACATATTCATACTAACACTACATCAGTTCATAAAATATATCGACACATTTCTTATGAATATGGAAGTGAAAACAATGAATATAGACCATAAAAGAATTTCATAAAAATATAGGATAATTCTGATGAATAAACATGTATTTCTGATGAATATATAAGTATTTCTGGTGAATATCATGACATTTGTGATGAATATATAAGCAAAACTAAAGAATACAAGCCAAAAATAATCTGAAAAATACAGCGGAAATTCAGATGAATATATGAGCATTTCTGGAGAAGATCGAGACATTTATGATGAATATAGAAGCAAAACTAATGAATACAAGCCAAAAAATAATCTGATGAATACAGTGAAAATTCAGATGAATATATAAGCATTTCTGGTGAATATCGAGACATTTATGATGAATATGGAAGCAAAACTAACGAATACAAGATAGAAAATAATCTGGTAAATACAAGAGAAATTCTGATGAATATTTAAGCATTTCTGCTGAATATCGAGACATTTCTAATGTATATGGAAGAAAAACTAATGAATACAAGCAAAAAAATAATCTGATAAATACATGAGAAAATCTAGTGAATATATAATAATTTCTGATGAATATCGCGTTAGTTCTGATGAATATGGAAGCAAAACTAATGAATAAAAGACAAAAAATACTCTGTTAAATACAGTGAAAATTCTGATGAATATATAAGCATTTCTGGTGAATATCGAGATATTTCTAATATATATATATAAGCAAAACTAATGAATACAAGCCAAAAAATAATGTGATAAATACAGGAGAAAATCTGGTGAATATATAATAATTTCTGATGAATATCGCATCAGTTCTGATGAATATGGAAGCAAAACTAATGAATAAAAGATAAAAAATAATCTGTTAAATACAGTGAAAATTCTGATGATTATATAAGCATTTCTGGTGAAGATCGAGACATTTCTAATGTATATGGAAGAAACACTAATGCATACAAGCCAAAAAATAATGTGATAAATACAGAAGAAAATTTGGTGAATATATAATAGTTTCTAATGAATATCACATCAGTTCTGATGAATATCTGTTAAATATACTTTATTAAATACTTGTTTACACAACTTAATCAGGAAATGACGCCGTTTGATATTAGAATGAAAACGAGGGAGTACCTACTCCCGTACCACAGAAGAGTTATTGGTGACTTTTGGGGGAGGAGATGGAACCTGGTCGTCACCAGCATACTCCGGCCCACAGTCTACCAGCCCGTTCTGAGCCTTCTTTCCGGCCCAATGAGCCGAACGAAGGCCCAATCGTTTGCCGTCTTGGCCACGTTTACCGTCTCAGGGATCATGCATGAGCTGATCATGTACAACCTGAACAGGTTCATCCCCACCGGTGAGATGGCCGCCTTCTTCTTGTTACACGGGGTTTGTGTGGTGGCGGAGACCGCCTTGATGCGGCGGATGAACGGAAAATGGCGGGTTCCTAAGATTTTAATGTCATGTTTGACGATTTGGTTCGTTTTGAGCATGGCGTTCTATTTGTTTCTTCCCGAATTTTTGCGCGGAAAGGCGGAAATTCGAGCGTTTGAAGAGTATGGGGCACTTGGAGAGTTCCTTGAGAGTGTAGCTAATGGTACCCTTTTTAGGTCATTTGATGGAAGTGCATCCATTCAAAAGTTCTTCAAAAACATAATTTCATTCTAGTTCCGTAGTTGTCGGAGTGTGAGTGAAAATCGAATAAATTGTACGGATGCATTTAATTTGAATCAATAAATTTAGTTTGATTTTGAGTGTCAATAGTTATGTTACGTTACAACTTTAATTTTTAAAAAGTAGATAGCCAAAAATTCTATTTGATTTTAATTTAGTTTCAAATTGAATCGAACCGAACTGAACATTTTTACTATAAGCATATATAAATTTATTTGCATGTATAATATAAATTACTACTTCTATATTATTATTTATATGATAAAGTAAATAAATTGATAACAAATTTTCATTAAAAAATCAACGAAACCAAATTAAATGATGTGATTTGATTCCGCTTGGTTTTATAAGCCTAACGTTTGATCGGGTGTAAAAACATTAAATTGATAGTAATTTTTGGATTTTGTTTTTCAAATCAAAGTGAATCGAATCTCACACTCATAGTTGCAGCTCAGTAAATGATGTTGTTCTTATAGGAAGTGTGCTCATTTTGTAGATTTGGGTTTACTGATCAAGAGTAACAGTTTATTGAACTCATAATTGAAGTACATTTATTAGAATTAACATAGTGTTGGTCTGTTAGTATAAGTTGTTATTTAACAATTTCAAATCTCAGGTTTAAGTCTGGATAACTCCACATGAATATGTTTATGTTGGAATTACATGTGAGCTGACACAACACGAATCTGATTGCATTATCAAAGTGGAGAAGTGTGTGATCCAGATTAAAAAAGTGCATTTACAAGGAGAAAATTTGTTGATAGTATATTTCTAAGTTATTCACAAAATACATTTGCGGTCAATTGCATGGTCAATTCTATTTCTATATGGTAGTGGTTGTATACTGTTTAGAGGTGTAACAATATGTTTAATTATATAACAACACTAATTTAACGATGTAGTTATATATGTACTGTTTTGAAATGAATTTAGAATAATTTATTTACACTTTTAGTAAAATTGAACAATTTTTACTTGAAAACAAGTATTATTTCCCCAAGCCTTTTAATTATTATTATTTATTTCTTATATCATTTTTATGTGTGATTTAACTAAATTATTTATCCAATTTTATTTATCACATAACAATTTTCATGAATATTTAAATCTACTATTCCATCATCAAAAAATACAAAAATCATTCTACACACTTCATTATACATTTTATACGTAAATATAAAATTTGAAAAAAAACTTAAAATATTACTCCTTCTATCCTCTTTTACATGTCACTTAACTGAATTTTTTTATCCACTTTTACTTGTCACTTAATAATTTTTAATGCATATTTAATATCAACAACTATCTTAAAATGTCAAACATTAATCACTTTTTTATTATAATTAATAAAAAAATCATTCATCACCAGTAACAATCTACCAATTTTATTTTTTGCACTAATTTTTTTGAAAAAAATATTAATCACTCACTCATTAAATTTGTTCAACCGCTATTATTTATTTAACCTTAATCTATTTAAATTAATCTTAAACGATATGTATTATAGGACATGTATTATAGGACGGAAGAGGGCCTATACTATAGCCTAACACAACATTTTAATTACGTAAGGAAAAATATGTGATGGGCTTGGCAGTGGGCTAAGAAGGTAATCAGTCCTCGGGTATTGGGCCGAGCTCGATCAACGCCACGTGGAATCTAATTTTCATTTAGAATCACAATCATGTAAACCAATCAGGATCGAAAAACGACGACGAAACTTCAAATCTACTCAGACGAGGAAGGTCGATCGCTCTCGTACCGGATCCTAATCGGAGCCGAGAGGTTAGAAATCGCCCAGATTGTCGATTTGTGATGCATGATTGAGTTTTGATTTTCGGAATTTGAGTTCGATTTGACGATTGGATTCTGATCGGTTGTCGGCAGGAAGGGGTTTGGGGCCGAATTGAGGAAGCGGAGGCGGAGGATTGAGCAAGATGGGATTTGTGATGACTACGCTGATATTTGTGATGGTCGGAGTCGTTATGGCGCTTTTTATGAGAATCTGCTGCAACAATGGGGCTTCTGCCAATCTGTATGTGACCTTTTGATTTCTGTTGTCGATCTGTTGAGTGTTAGGAAATTCGAGCTTCTAGAGAAATCAGGATAAAAGCAAGCCAAAAATAGTACAGAAGTTGAAGAACACTAGATTTATGGATGTTATATTCAAATAGGTTACAATTACAAAATATATAATAATAATACAGTTTTCCCAACTATACCTAACAGAGCTCTTCCAAGTTATTGATAACTTGTTAGTGTAGTACGATCAGATTTTGTTGATATGGTTGGACTTGGATTCTTGTGGTGTGATGATGAAAAAGAGAGCTATGTGTATGGAGTTTATCCAGTGGTTGGAATCTGGTCCAGATTGTTGAAGTTTAGGGTTTGCTCATCAACTGAAGTGTTAGCTTTAGCTATTTGATTATGTTTTCATGTCTAATGCTTGGTCATGAAGTATCGGCATTACGCCAGTATCTCCAGCCAATGGCTGAACCAGAAATTTTAGTTTGTGTACGAAAAAAATTAAAGTTCAATAAGTTTCGTCACCAGTAATAGTGGCTTTCTCAGGTGTTTCTTGTTTTATATTTTTAAATATTTTACATTTTTGAATTGTGTTTCCAGTCGAATGTTTTGATTTTAGACTAAAAGGTCGGAATCAGAGGTACAAAAGTTAGTGATTTTATACAATTTAAATTTAATTGGGGGTACAAAAGGTAAGAAAATAACTTTTTTGTTTGTTAAAATTTAGAATTTTTGTATCTTACTAATTTATCCTTATAAGTTTTTTGGGTGGAAAGTTGTACCCGTTGTCCACCCAATATTGCCACCACTATATCCAACGCTTCTCTCATGACTGGCGCTATAATTTATCAAAAAAGATGTTTTGAGGTGCAATGCGAATTCCTGAAGAGAAGTGAGCTGAATGTGTTAGATGCACGTTTGACTTTTGATATGCTATGACATTGTCTAGTGTTGTATTTAAAGTTCAAACGAGTTACTATTTTGTCATTATCAGTGATAAATTAGTGCTCTAATATTTTCAGATACTAAACCAACGCACCAGTTTTATGATGAATACTTGTATATAATTCCGACCATTTCATGGCCTTGATGTGTTAAGCTTATCGTTTCTGTTCAAGTATTAGTAGTTTTTGATGTTCAGTAATGACTAAACTTGTTTTATCATCCCAGGTTGCATCTGACGCTGGTTGTTACTGCAACAGTTTGTTGCTGGTTGATGTAAGTTTCTCACTTCAATTTCAGTTTTATGTTCGTAATCCAAATTGGTATACAAGACCAATATTCCTGTATATGTTTGTATTTCAATTGCCAGGTCTGTCTGCTCTAGTAAAACAATGATTAACTTGATCTTTATCCAAATTTTTAGTTCGACAGCCATGTCATGCTTTTACCTTAGGTCCTTATGAGAGTCTTGTTATCAACATGTAACGTTTCAATATCTTAAAGTTAGAGTAACTCGGAAGTCAGAACGCATTGTTTTATTGCTTCACCCTAGTTGTTTGATTCATTTTGGGAAGTGCTTTTGATGACCGAACTTGACTACCACTTCATAGTCAAAACTTAGTTTATCGATATGTCATCCATGCGTTAGATATATAGTTTTTACTTGGAGACATCAAAAAAGTTTGTCTTCCAATGAGATCATTCTTAATCTGGCTTTGATGCTTCTCAGGTGGGCTATCGTCTACCTTGCACAGCTGAACCCCCTCATTGTGCCCATCCTAAGTGAAGGAGAATAAAATGACCATACAAACATTTTGTTGCGGGGACGACTCGCTGTGGCCTCCACATAATACCTTCTCTGGTCCAATATCTCGTCCTTGTATCATCCTACGTTGGTTTTCTGGTGTATCATTTCTTGTAGTGGACTGAAAAGATCCTCTTCCGGAACTGCAATTGCCACTTTTTGTTCTTTTGTTCAACACATGTTTATCAGGTTGTCTTGTTTAGGCTCCACCTTCCGAGCTATGTGTATGAACACTGATGCCATCTGTTATAATTTATGATCATAAGCGACAAGGTCGCAAATCACTGTTGTTGGAAATTGATTAGATTTCTAAATATGAAAATGGAAGAGAAAAGTTGATTATAATTAGGAATCTTATTTTGATAGGTTACTAAATTACTGTTTGGTAGGATTATGAATCTTATTTGATTTAACATTAGCATCCTATAATTAGGTTGTTTTAGTGGTAGGAATAACTTGAGAGACTTGGTAGGAGTCTTTCAGAAAAATTCATGAGAGATTCTTCTTGAGTGGTGTAGACTTTTTATAGATTTTTGGTTAGAGAAAACCTATAAGAGAATTGAGAGGTCTGTATTCAAGAGTGTTGAGAGGTGAGTGCATTTTTGTAATACATATTTATTAATAATGGAGATTGTGAACGTATGCTCCGTTGGAGAATTGAACCACGTTAAAAATATTGTGTGTTTCTTTCGTGCGTCGTTTTGATTTTTCGGCTACGCGTGGGGAGAGATGAGTATTTCTGAATGGCTCTGCATTTAGGGGTGTTCAAATTCCGGTCTGGACCGGAAAATGACCCGGAACCGGACCGGAATGGACCGGAACCGGACCGGATCGAAGATTTCGGTCCGGGTTTCAGTCTGTAATCTTTAAAGAATCCGGTTCCGGTCCGGTCCGGTCTGAAAACCGGAATATTCCGGTCTGACCCGGATGGACCGGAATCAAGTTGAAACTACGTCGTTTCAAACTAAAATTACAACAACCCCATCCGTCCATCCTCATTCCCCAACCCTACTCTCTTCTCTCTACCCCCAATTCCCCAAATCTCCTATTCCCAA
Organism: Kalanchoe fedtschenkoi; assembly: GCA_002312845.1. Classification (NCBI taxonomy): domain Eukaryota; kingdom Viridiplantae; phylum Streptophyta; class Magnoliopsida; order Saxifragales; family Crassulaceae; genus Kalanchoe; species Kalanchoe fedtschenkoi. The sequence goes on from NQLW01000068.1 coordinate 1,616,747, forward strand.
CTCTACTGTATTCTCTCTTTCTCAACCTTCACTGCCGCCTCTTCCTTCTCACCAAATATCAGCTCCAGCCACTTGCTTTCAACATCAATGCTCTCACCACACTCACTCATCTCAATTCCCTCCGAAGGACCTTGCTTTGCTCTGGTGTAAGCAGCCAGCTACTTGGACCGCATGTACTCCACCTTCCTCTACGGCGGTCCGCTGAGATATCTGCCGCAGTGCTTGCAACGGGCGCGTCGATCGCTGCGGCAGGCGTTGCGCTAGTTAGGCTGGAGCTTTCGCTGCTGAAGGTGGAACCGTAGGCCTTGGAGTCGTCGGCTGCCGACGGGGTATCGCCTCCTCCGTCAGATCTGATTTTTGTTGGGAGATTCCGGTCTGGACCGATTTGAATCCGGTCCGGTCTTCGGTCCGAAAAAAATTTGAATTCCGGTTCCGGTCCATTCCGGTTCCGGTCCGGTCCGGTCCGGTTTTGGACCGGTGTACACCCCTACTGCATTTCTGGAAGTGGTCTGTGACATTTCTCAAATTACAAACTCTAATCCCTTCCTTGCAGGCAGCTAGTGTGCCAAATTTGAGCTTAACTTAAATGCTAGCTGCCAAATGTTTCGAACACAACTTCGGATAGGTTTCTAAGGTGATGTGAATTAGAGACGTGTCTCTGGCTGCGTCAGCCGTCAATCATGCATTGTGTGTTTCCATTGAGAGACATTAATGGAGGAGGTGGCTCAAGTCAGAGGCAATGTGTGTGAAAGATGATCAAGAGATGAAGAGGCATTGAGCAACCCAATGCACAAAATAGGATGAAGATGGAAGCAACACAGGGACAACATCAGACATATCTTAGACTAGGAGACATTTATAATGCCAATTCAATGCCACCCCAAATAAATACATCCACCAGAAAACCACACAAAAGCCTCATTTTCACACACACAGACCTTCCCAACACACCCTCTCCACTACAAAACTCTCCAAAAAACACCACACCTCAAAGTTCAAACCCTCCATTTTACAAGCTCAAACATGGCCAAGTTAGCCGTGGCAGCCGCTCTCCTCGTGCTCTGGCTGGTTCTTGCGACCTCTCCTGCCACGGCGCTCGCGAATACTAACTGCGGCGTATCTCCTGGAAAGAAAACCGGCAAGGAATGCAGGACATGCATAGTGGATCAGCTCAAGTTCGGATGCCCCAAGTGCGTCCCGCTGCTGCGCTGCATGGCGCGGTGCCTGTGGAGCGGGACGGCGAGAGATAAGTGTGGCAAGAGATGTGACTGCGGCGGTGCGAAGCCTGGTTTGGGGGAGTGCAAGAGGTGCATGTCTAGGTGCAAATGCAGCTGCGTGGTCCGATCCATGTCATAGGCTCATAGCTCGACATGAATTTGTATCTAGCAAGCTATGGAGGAGGTCTAAAGCTTGTTGTACTTGCTCCACTTTGATGGATTTTATTTCTAACAAGACTCTTTTGTTTCGTTTTCTATCATTTGTAAATCTGTTTTTAATTTTTTTTTTCATTCTAATCTTTTCGCAGTTGGTAACTGTTATCATCTATCATATTTTCGCGGTTCTCAACTGTTACAATCCCACGTGTTTGCTTTTGGCCACACATCTGTTTGCGTGCTGCCTAATCGGATTTGCAAGATTTGGAACTGCGAAAAACCATAAGATTTTCGCACTTCCGAACTATCATATTCTGTTATAATTCAATAGCGTAAATTGATTGTAACAATTCGAAATAATCTTATTGTTTTTCGTAGTTCCGAACTTTATAAATTCGACTAGGCAGACACACAGATCAAAAGCAGACAACTGGATTGTAACAGTTGGGAACCGCGAAAATGTGATAGATTGTAACGGTTTCCAACTGCGAAATGTTAGAATGGAAAAGAAACCAAAAATAGATTTACAAATGATAGAAAACGAAGCAAAAGAGTCACATTTGAAAAAAAATCAGTTTGATGCTATGATAATTAGTTTTTTTATGAGAATCCTTCATCAACTATGCAAAATCATACCTAAAATCAAATCATTAACACTCTAAATCAAACAAAATATATAAATTAGGTTTGATTCGTCGATTTACAGCTTTTAGTTAGCCTTCAATTGTCATTATTATACCAATGTTTTAAAAAAAACATAATGCCTAACGATTAATCTCTTAGACCGTAATTAATATGAAGAATTAATCGGAAGGTAAAACAGAAATATATATATATATATATTAATAATTAATATATTTAATAATTAATTATAAAAATATAAATATAAATATTTTTTTAAATAGAAAATTTAGAATAATTATTCAATCAGCCGGACGTTTTAACATGCGGCATGCCTTTTAAATCAGCAACATTAAACCAGCATACGCTTAAAGCGAAACAAACAGCCGTCGTTTTTGTTGCTCAAAACGCAACAAACAGACGTCGTTTTTGATTTCGATGATGTAATTGACTAACAAACTGGATGTCTTTTAGCAGAAAAAACAAGAAAATAAAAAGAGAGAAAAGCAAAAATCAATTCGAGAAAGCATTTGCATCATCGTCATCGATTCAAGCTTCAGATCAGCAACACCAAACTCTACTCTCATCTACGATCCATAGATCGGTTGGTCGCCGACGCGATTCCGACGTCAATTCCTCCGACCACGCACCCGTCGCCGATTCGATTCCGGAACCGTCGGTTTTCCATTCACTAGCCGATTTGCTCCTTTTTGTTTTTCGTTTTTGAATCGTGGCTGCGGATGTTCATTCGGTGAGAGATAGTGCTTTGGATTAGGAGGCAGGAGGTCGAGGATTTGGGAGCTGATCGGAGTTTGCGGATGATGTTCGTGGAGTGGGCAATCTGAGAGTGGAGAGATTTGGGGGAGATGGCGATGCCGCCGAGACCAGCGGAGAATGTGGATCTCTTTGACGCGTACTTCAGGAGAGCGGATTTGGACAGGGATGGGCGGATTAGCGGACAGGAGGCTGTTGCATTCTTACAGGCTTCTGGTTTGCCCAAGAATGTTCTCGCCCAGGTTGCACCTATTTAGTTTGTGAATTGGATTGAATAGTGGATTTTGTAGACCAGAGTCAGATAAGTTAGTGTAGGTTTTTCTGGTTGGTTGGTTACAGAGGTGGTGCATTTCTGCTGGTAATTTCCCTTCATGCTATATGAGATCTTCATATACCTGAAATTGCTGAGAATTGACTTTATTTTGGTAATTCAGTTGGCTGCATTTAGGGTGTCTAACTCATATTTGGATGTGGTTGCCTTAACCTGGAAGTGTAAAGGGAAAGCTATGACTCTAAGAGTTTATGGAGAAGTAATTAGAATGTACTCAAAAAAATGAAATTCTATAGCATTTAGCTCAATCATCTAAACAATTCGGGAATTTTTATATTTCTGGCTTTAGATACTTCTTCTATGTTTATACTTTTTTAAATATGGACTGTGACGTGTAGCTTACAAAAATTATGTTTTTGGATAGTCAGATTTGGACATATGCAGACCAGAACCGCATTGGCTCTCTTGGTCGAGCAGAGTTCTATAACACGCTGAAGCTAGTTACTGTGGCACAGAGCAAGAAAGAATTAACTCCGGACTTAGTGAAGGCAGCCTTATATGGACCGGCTTCATCTAAAATACCAGCACCGCAGATTAATCTTTCTGCTGTGCCTGCCCAACAGCCGGTTGCTGGTTCTTCACCTGCTCCCCCTCAGATAGGCACCAATGCGCCACCAGTCTTTCAAAACCCTGGGGTTCGGGGACCACAACCGCTACCTAACGCTAATGTGAACATGCAGATTGCTCCTTCTCCTGGAAATTCAGTGGTCAGAGCCAATCAGCAGTCACATGCATATGGTCCAGTCAGGCCCAATCAGCAGTCATTAGGTCCCAGCGGAGCTGGCCTTGTTGGGGCCACAGGTCTCTCAAATTCCACTAGGCCACTGGTAGGGGTAGCCTCACAGCCAACCAGTCAAGGGAATGCTTTCACTGGCATGCAAGCTGGTTCAGCCCCGCCAGGGGTGGCAGCAAGACCGCCCAAACCACCTGGACCTTCTCCTGTGATGCAGCAACAGATTCCGAATAGAAGTTTCAGACCTCCTAATGTTTCCGGTGATCACTTTGAATCATTGTTTTGCATTTCTAATTGATGCATTTTAATTACCAATTATGAGGAAACTATGCCAGACAAATCCAGGTATGCAGTTTCTCATTTTTTTTGTTCTGTAGGTATCTCAAGTTACTCACAGACTTCATGGCCCAAACTTACTCAGTCTGACATTCAGAAATATACCCGAGTCTTTGTAGAAGTAGATACAGATAGAGATGGAAAAATTGGTGGTATTCAGGCACGTGATTTGTTCCTGAGTTGGAGACTGCCTAGAGGTAAGAGTTGGACAGTCGTTTATAGTGTTTATTATTTTTGACATTTGTGTAATGTTTACTAAAAAGTGCCAAAAAGCAAGGCATAGCAATGTGCTTAAGAGGTTTACTCAAAGCCTCACAAGACCTTAAATGCCCTCATCCAGTCCTACCGTGAAAAGATAAACCGACTTGTTTTTCTTGAGGATTCTGCGAAGGCACACCATTTAAAAGTTAATTAAAAATTCTGGCAGTACTCAAAAAGCTTTTGTGGTTGTACATTTCCGATATTAAACAACTTGAATTTTATTTTTTCATTTTTTCCAATATTGCAGCATCTGATCTTATTCTCAATTAATCCTTTGATATGCCAGAGATTTTAAAGCAGGTGTGGGACTTATCTGATCAGGATAATGATAGCATGCTTTCCCTCAAAGAGTTTTGCATTGCACTTTATCTGATGGAGCGGTTTAGGGAAGGACGACCCCTCCCCCATGCACTCCCAAACAACATCCTTCTTGACTTCAGTACTATAGTTCAACCTACACCAGGATACAACAGCGGGATTTTGAAATCAACACCAGGTAAGCAACAACAACCTGGGAAACCTGGGCCTGGTGCACATGAGAGGCCACCTTCAACAGGACCCAGACAACCATTGCCAGATCTTGCTTCTCCAACTACCTTAGAGACTCATCAACAAAAGTCGAGAGTCCCAATCTTGGAGAAACATCTTGTAGATCAGCTAAGCAAAGAGGAGCAAGATGCACTTAACTCAAAATTTGGAGAGGCAACAGAATCTGAGAAGAAGGTTGACTTTTCTATCCAAAAGCAATTGCTGCTGTATAATAGATATCTTGTTTTGGCATTGGTCATATGTGAGAAACTGCCTTGCGATGACCGAAGGTTATAGATTCACAAATTTACAGCCACTTTTTCAAATTTTGCCAATAGCAGAATATATGGTTTTAGACTTGCAGTTTTGATATATCCATTCACAAATTGTTATGATGTTTGTTTACATATTAACTAAGATTTTGTCTTGTGCATAGTGTTGCATGGGTGTCAACTCTGCTTCTGTAAAAACATTATGGCACACTGTTTACTTGGACATTCGTATTTGTACGAAAAAAGTATTTGATGTAATATCTGACTCTGCTTTATTTTTGTATTAAAGGTGGAAGATTTGGAGAAGGAAATCACAGAGTCTAGGCAGAAAATTGAGTTTTACCGGGCTAAGATGCAAGAACTTGTAGGTTTCCCCTGATGTTCATTAAGTGTTGCATCCATTCTTTCAGTCAACTTATCTTGGTCTTTTACTAGGTTCTATACAAAAGCAGATGTGACAATCACATAAATGATATTTTAGAAAGAGCATCTGCTGACAAACGAGAGGTATTGCCTGAATTGTTTGCTTGTATATGTTCTATTTATCAAGCTTTTTGAAGATTAGTTGGATCGACACTCAAAACAAATAGGCTATTAGTGGGGGAGCCCAACTATATATAAGGATCAATTATAGAACTTCAGTGGGTGTCGGATGATGTGGGACTTAAGTCCTTTAATATGCTCAACGCTTTTCACTGATCATGTCCAGTTGCAAATATTAGGTTGAGTTGCTATCGAAGAAGTATGAGGAGAAATACAAGCAAATGGGGGTTGTTGCATCAAAGTTAACAATTGAAGAAGCTACATTCCGTGATATTCAGGCAGGCTTTGAAACATTATGGGCAGTGCTCCATCCAAGAGCTATGATGCGATTTTTGTTATTTATTTGATATCAAATTCTTCTCTTGTTTTTGTTTGCAGGAGAAGAAAATGGAGCTATACAAGGCAATTGTTAAGATGGAACAAGACGGTGGAGATGATGGTGTCACTCAGGTTGTGGTTTTGCCGGTGACTGAAAATGGCATTAGGTGTAAAATCAATCATCCGAGCTAATTAATTTAATTGTTTAAATATTGGTTTTGGTAGGCCCATGCTGATCGTATTCAACAGGAGATTGACGAATTGGTAAAATCTTTGAATGAGCGCTGCAAGAAATATGGATTGCGAGCAAGACCAGCTTCTCTAGTCGAGCTACCATTTGGTACACTTCTTTATTTCCCTCTCAATGAATCAGATTTTTGTGTAGTCATACCATATCTGAATGTGGGCATTTTTTTGTCAAAACGTTACCTGTGGGTCGTACAAAGTTTTTAAAGCCTCTTGGTTTTAGTCAACATTTTGTCACGGACATCTGTATTTTATTTGAATGGATGTTAAAATATGGAGGGTTCTGTTGAGTTTGTAATTATGGATAGTTTGTAACTTGCTTTGGCTATCGGTTAGTGACTAGTAACAATGAGAGTTGATGTTGAGATTCAAACTTCTTCCATAAATTGGGAAGGAGAATGTTCTGCAATTTATCACTCTACAAATGGGGTAAGATGCTAATAAATTATGATTCTTAGATATCAACTCTCTCATCCCTGTGTATGCAGGCTGGCAACCTGGTATACAAGAGGAGGTTGCTGATTGGGATGGAGATTGGGATAAGTTTGACGATGAAGGTATTCCTTTTACCCCTGTGATTCATGAAAATCAAAAGTTAGTGTAAGGCTTGTGTTGTGTCTGGGTAATTTATGGCAACAGATCTGTGCTTTGCTGTTAGCGTGCTGCAGCCCTAAAACCACTCTGTTTTAAAATTTTAAAATCTTGAACAATGCAGTTTTGGCCATTAATGAAATGGTGTTGTTTTGCCTAGGTGCCGAAATAATGTTATTTTGGTCACAAAACAAAAACCTTGCATCAGACGATCTGAATTCATTATGTGTAGTTTGGTATAGGAACTGATCTGATTGCCACTCATAACTTGTGCTGAGTGGTTTGTGCACTACTGGTCTCTTTAATGTTGTATTTCCATTCAATGACTTTTTATCTCCTCTTCTCTTCTTCTTAGACATTACATCACTCTGTTACATTACTCTGTCCAATGATATCAAGAATCAGTTATATGCACAAAAGGGCACTTTTTTGAATCCTTCTTTTGTCATTTTCGCTTTTCAGGATTTTCCCTTGTTAAGGAGCTCACACTTGATGTGCAAAATGTTATAGCACCCCCCAAGGCAAAGTCAACTGTTACCCCGAAGGTGGTGCCTACAGCTGAAATTGCATCTCCTCCTCCTTCAGCTGACAATGCTCAGTCAGAAAAATCTTCGAGCAATGATAAGGAGGCTATCGAAAATGGAACTGATAGTAAGAAAAATGAAGACAGTGGAGTGGAAAGTGCACCCAGTAGCCCTGCTGCAGTGACTGCATCAAAAAGTTCATCAAAAGAATCCACAGACTCGCACTTCAAGAAAAGTGAAAGTGAACAGGCCTCTCCGAGATTTGATAAGACTGAAAGGTACTTTCTTAGAAATATTGATCATATTCTTCAGATGACTGCACCACAATATCTGAGATGATTCTTTTCTTTGAGTTGAACCATAGTAAGCATTTTGTTCTTGACTTTTTCTTGACTCTAAATTATTTACTTTTTTCAGTTCTAAATCATCATAAAATTTTATATTGATTTAAAAATTAGAATTGATAACAATATTGGACATGCCAATATATGAAGGGATAGAAGAAGCATGTATTGCAGCATCCTGATTTACACTTGTCTGTTACTGTATCTTAATTTTCCATTTAATAATCTATGCAGTGAGCACAAAGGTGGAGTCTCATCTCATTCTGGAGACAACAGGCATGATGAGCCAAAATGGGGAAGATTTGATGCTAGTGAAGAGGCAGATTCACTTTGGGGTTTCAATGGTGATACTACCGCAAAGGTTAGTAAGTCCATTTTATACGTTCACACACAAACACAAAAAGCCTTTTACTCAATGATCTGTATTTTGCACCGGAATCTAGATAGGGCTCCACCTACCACCTTCATCACTAGTGAATTTGTATTTACTTTTTGCCGCATCATGTAATCGCAAAATTGTAATAGGAGCTACGTATGTGAATTTTTCAGGAGACTGATCATGAGAACCATGTGGAATCTGATGCTGGGAACCACAATAACGATTACTTTTTTGATTCCGGGGACTTCAACCTAAATCCAATTAAAACAGGGCCTTCACAAGCAGAGTGGAGTTTACCAAAGAAAAGCACTTTCACATTTGATGAATCTGTTCCCAGCACTCCTCTGAATGGTGGGAACTCGCCTCTTTATGGCCAAGGGTCAGATTATTCATTTGACAAATTCTCAAGATTTGACTCATTCAACATGAGTGATAGTGGCCTTTTCCAACCACCGGAAACACCATCAAGCCTTGGTTTCGGTCAGAGGGAGTTTGCACGCTTTGATTCAATGCGCAGCACCAATGACTTTGATCAAGGCAGAGACTTCAGTCGCTTCGATTCAATGCGGAGCACTAATGATTTTGACCATGGCAAGGTATTATCTCGTTTTGATTCCATGAGTAGCAGCAGCAATTTTGATGGTGGCAGAGACTTTTCAAACTTCGATTCAGTGAGTAGCACCGGTAACTTTGATAATGGCAAGGAATTTTCATGTTTTGATTCTATGCGGAGCACCAGCAACTATGATGTTGGGCAGGGAGCATTCAGCCGATTCGACTCCATGAGAAGCACTCAAGACTTCAATCCCACCCATGGATTCCCTTCACTTGATGATCCAGACCCATTCGGATCTACAGGGCCATTCAAGTCATCGTTTGAAAGTGAAACCCCTAGAAGTGAGTACAATAGCTGGGGTGTTTCTGAAACTCCCAGAAGAGATTCCAATACTTGGGGTGTGGCTGAAACGCCTAGAAGAGATTCTGATAGCTGGAGTGTCTCTGACCCGTTCGGCTCTACAGGTCCATTCAAAACATCTTTTGATGCTGAAACGCCTAGAAGAACATCCTTCGACAGTGAAACTCCAAGAAAAACATCCTTCGATAGTGAAACTCCAAGATCAACAAACAACTGGAGTGCATTTTGAGTACTCAGACTCGAAAGGTGTTTAGTCTTTTTAAATTTGCCGCCCTGGCAGTTAAGGTTGTGCTATATCTCAGGTTCACAATTGGATTTTATAGTGTATGATTATTCTTTTTTGTAAGGGTGTTCCATTTGTCTATTTTTGTTACACATCTGGACCTTCCTAATTGATCAACATTTGATATTGAGGAACTTTCATATTGTTTTGAAGATGATCTGATCCTTACTGTTCCTTTTTACTTTGCTGTAATTATGTGACTAGCAGAACACTAAGCTGGTCAATGGCGGAAGCACAACATGTAAGAATGTTTAGGGTGCATATCAATCAGACATCAAATTCAAAGCCAAAATTTTTGTATATCACCAATGCTGAATGTCCTGAAGTTCCAAAAATAAGCATTACTGTCCGATATGCATTACCAAATAACTTACTACATCTAAACTGCATCAGAAAGATGAAAAAAAATATATATAGTACACTGCAACGTTGACTACTTGTACAGAGTCATGTAGTGAGATGGGAGACATCCACCAACAACACCATTGGCTAACTCGAAGTTCCACCCGCCTGCCGGATAATTTGACTGTCGTTCGGGAAGGACCGGAGATTCTAATACCTTTCATCACTGAGTCTTTGGTTTCTCGATCTTCACATATGGCAGAAATCCCAATAGATTGACAACTTTCGGGTCCCATCCCCGTTGCTGAGCACGGCAGTACATCAAGAATGTGTTTGCAAAGTAGGAGTTGAAACCCATCAAGACATGCCACAAGGCGTGACCTTGAGGATTGACCGGCCAGCTTGATATCTCACTGCAATACAGACGGTCACCAAGCCAGCATAGAGTCGCTACGAAGAGGGTTGCGGCATAGAGCTTTGCAAGCCTCTTTGCGAGAATGTTTTCGGTGTGGATGTAGTACTTGTACATCCTGGGGATGCAAAGGAGGCACAGGAGAACATAATGCAGCTTGAAACCAATGCTGAAGCGAAACACTGAATGAGCTATTGCAAAAGTCACTCCGTAGAGGATCAAGAAAGTGGGCATGGTGCTGCGGTAGTGCCATGTGGGTGAATACAGGATGTAGAGATAGAGAAGCATTTCCCACACCATCGGAGTTTCATCACTTTGTTGTTGCCTGCCAACCAGAATAAAATTCAGCTCTACATGGTCAAACTTCATTTCCCATCCGAAATAGGGTGATGGACGAGGAATGCACAAGTTAAGGCAACAATTTTCTTAGCTTCAAAGTGAACTAATCTAAAAATAAAGAACGAACAAATTGCTAAGTACGAACCACGTTAATTAAATTGATCGCTGCTTAGGAGCCACTATGGCAGTTCCTACAATTCAAGGAGTTGTAAATACACGTAAAATTTTTACTAACCTACTTTTATTTTGGAAAATTAAAAGGACATATCCCCACATGATAATCCTAAAGTACCCAGTTACAGAAGATGAATGCTGAGACAAAAATCATCATCATCGGTTTAATATTATTTTACTTTTTTTCTGATTAATGAGATGTTAACTACTTGATATTCTGCAAGGAAGAAAATTTGAGTAGGCCCAGTTAACCAGATCTAAAATAAGAGCATGATTTTACTGATGCAACTGAAACATGTTACAATGAAATATTATGATGACATCAAAGGACGAGCATACTTACACATGCTGCAATGTAGCATGAAATAGCATGCTGCCGAAAGCAAGAATCATGTTGGATACGTGAAGGACGCTGAACCTCTTCTCAAATCTTTGACGCAAGGCGTTTACAAGTCCAATGAGAGCCAACAGTATGGTGGGGATGTTGGAAATAGTGTTGTAGAATTCCGCAATGTAAGAGGAATACACATAATTTTTCTCGCACCATTCAGTAGTGGATGTAACAGGACCCCAGAAACTGGATATCCCGTCTGCCATTTCACCAGATTCGAAAAAATCAGCTAAACACCTCAAAGCTGAATATATTACACCGAACTCAGAACCTGCAAATATAGGTTACACTCAGATAGCCATTCAAAAAAGAGGACAAGTATATATTCAACAAATATTAAGTGTAATATGACAAGTTAGCGATCAGTTAAAACTGGGAACGGCGGATCCGTCTTTGACCATTGAATCCGTTAACTCGAGTTTAAAATCTGATCTATAACTACAAAGGGAAAATGAGTTTGTTATTGTAAAAAATTTTCGACAGCCAGAATAAAACAAATTAATGAATGCATATAACGATACTGAGGGAAAGAAACGACAAAGCCACACACATCATATCAATTGACTTCCATCATCATCCAACTTAAGATTGAAGGATATTCAATAATCCGTCCAACTGACTATTGATGGCAAGAGTCTAGAAGTTTCCTTCAATGCTAACTAACTCAGTTAATATCAAATTGCTACCGAAGATTAGTCTCCAAGGCGTATGCTTCTATCTACGCGCACGGGCGAATTCAGCCTATTGAACTATCCCTCGAAACTTCACTCACATAATGCTTTAGCATTTAGCTTCACAGGCAGCCTGAAGTATACTCAGTTTCCCCAGCATAGAGTCGTCATCTTTAACATCAATCTGACTACTCCAATCAACAAAGGCTGCTAACAATGTTCATAACAATCAAAAAAAAAAACCCCTTTTGCATCCAAAGAGCAAAAGACTCGATTTTTACTTTCAGAGAGTAACTAAGAGAAAAGAAAATCATATAATCTGACACCCACTTCGGTCGCGAGGCTTCTCTCAGAAAAAGAGAGACAAAATCCAAATCCAAATCCACATCGCCATTCTGAATTCCACAGTGCCGATCGAATCAGCGCAGCAGATGAAGACACCACCCCACATCCAAACAAATCTCACAAATCACAAAGACGCCGGTCTCTCCCATTCACTCCAACTCCAAACCCGTCAGATACGTTAGAAAGAAAGATAAAAATCGCACCTTTCCGAAGCCTGAAGTCGAATAATTCTCGATTCTGTCAACCGCGCACCTCACCAAATCCGACGTCGTTCCATTCGCAACCTCCCGCTGGCTCTCCGGCTTTGCGCGATTCCGATCAGAGAGCGGATTGCGACGTGCGAAGAAAAACCTCTCTGTCTCTCGCTCGCCTCCGCTATTTTAATTTATTTATACTTAATTTAATTTATTTTTCATATATTTATTTCTACGAAAAAAAATTTGAACATTGGAAATAAGCAATCGGAAATTGCATCGCATCTTTGACTTGACTTTGACCTCCGAGTTTGACACACACTCGGTTGTTAAGCGCAGCGGCACACGGTTTTGGAGCCACCGACTTGGGCCGCGTTGCCGAGCATTTGGTCGGGCCTCTTACTTGGGCCTCGTGATTGGGCCGGGGCTGGTTGGACAGGTCCACTGCAGTTTCTTTCGTTAACCTGGATAGAGGACATTAGGGAGGTCTGAAGAGTTAGATTCATTGAACCTGGACCCTTGATCCGTACGTTCTTCATTGTCATTTACGGGCATAGGCGGATGCACTAGGGGTAGAGGGGGCAGCCGCTCCCTTAAATTTCACTTAAAATTTTTCTATCTAGGGTAAAAAAAAAATTATATATATAAAAAATAAATTTATATGTATAATTTCAATGAAATTTTTAATTTTGCATCCCAAATTCAATCCAAAATTTTGATTATGTAATTTTGTCTCTCGAAAAAAAATTTCTGACTCCACCACTGTTTACGGGTCTCCTCGTCGGCCGTCGCTCCATCCTGCCACGTAGGCATCAACTTCCAATCTATCAACGTGCGAAGGGAGCTAAACGAGAAAAAAGTTAAAATATCAGGTTGGTGCGATAAGTGGTAATGTCATCTCAAAAGGTTGGAGTAATGTACCAGGACGCGGGTGCGGCTACATTCATCAAAATGGATATTCCCGTGATAACTTGAGCCTGTACTTCACATGCACTATTGCATTGGCCATATAAAATGTACATAATCCTGCATCCGATTCAGCACTTGAATATAATTTAATTTCACATCCGGAGACAAATCCAAAGCCATCCATTACGAGCTAGCTAAAATGGAGAGAAGGGTGCCAGCGAGGTTTGGGAGGGTAGCGGAGGCCTTCCACGAGGTGGCGAAGCTGAGGCCGTGCGAGAGCTCGGGGAGCGAGCACTCGCCCGACGCCTCGTTGACCGACTTGTCTGACCTGGTCAACTCGTTTCTTGAAAGAGATGACGATTGTGAAAACGGGTACAAGGAGGACGAGGACCATCAGAAGGTGTTGAATGGGGCTGACTCGGACGATTTGTGGTCTGACTCCGAGACCAGGGACGAGTTGTGGAGTTTGATGTGTCGTGACTCGGAGGATGAGCAAAGGATGAAGATCAGAAATGAGGTTGAGAGGGCGATGGGATTCGATGGTGTTGATGTTGATAAGCGAAAGCTCATGACAAGATTGCGCGAAAGAGGTTTAGATGCCGGTAAGTTTTATTCATTCGTCTGATTTTCATTCAATCTGCTTGCTTCTTATAATTTAGTTATCTGATATAAAATCCCAGTTCACAGCTGCGATTTTATTTAGACAGATTATGAATATCAAATACATGTTTCTCTAAAAACCAAACTTCGGATATGAATCACGGTTTTTTCCATACGGATAGATATTATAGAAATTAAGAATTACTGGTAGAATAGAAACTAAATGAAGAAAATAGATATTGAAAAATTCTAAATTCCACTATTATATATATTAACCCTAATTAATTTCACACATTTTTCAGAAACCATTCGAATTTGGACTTGCAATCACAATTAGCTGATTCTATCATCATTTTGATAATTAGATCAAGTGTAGAATCTGTTCTAAATGGAAATGGATAACTATTGCAGGTATTTGCAAGTCAAAATGGGAGAAAACGGGCCGAATTCCATCGGGGGAGTTCGAATACGTGGACATAAACATGCACAACACACGCTATATCGTCGAGCTGAATCTGGCCTCGCATTTTGAGATAGCGAGACAGGCGAAGGGCTACGCGGCATTGCTGGATATCTTTCCAAGGATCTATGTGGGCAAGACGGAGGAGCTGAAGCGACTAGTGAGAATAATGTGCGCAGCCATCAAAGCGTCCCTAAAGAGCGTGGGCATGCCGGTGGCTCCATGGCGGCGAAACGGCTACATGCAGGTGAAGTGGTTCGGGGCCTATAAGCGCACCACCAATCAGGTTCCGGCTAAGGTGAGACCATCAGCTGTGGAGAATGAGCTTAGGAAGCGATCAGTAGGGTTCGAGTTTGATGCATCGATTCCGAGACAGATTGTGCGTGGGTGCAGAAGTGAGGAGCAGTTTGGGGGAAAGGGCCCAGCCAGGTTAGGCAACCTGGCTGCTGCATTCGCTATAGATAATCTGGCTTGAGTCATCAAGTTGGTTTCGTGTCAAGTGTTGTTATTAGGGTTTTGGCTATTACTTCAAGGATAGAAATGTAACTAGGGATTGAGAAGCACGTGTAAGATTTTGTTTCTCCCACAGCCGCAAGTTGTGTCTATAGTGTTATTTACAGTTACAGCACTAGCTAGGGAATTCAAGTTTCATCAGTAATAATATTTGGATTCTTATTACTCAGCAATGTAATCATTAATGTTGTTTTTTCAGGATTTTAATTAAGCAGTGCTTATTTATGTTTATAAGCATCGTTTAAAAGAGCTTGTTGGTTAAAACCATCATCTATGTGTACATTTTATACTTTAGACGATGTTTGTGGGTTAAAAATGTCATCTATGTTAAACACAAAGACACCGACTATAATGTTATTCTTTTAACCTTAAGCCGCATTTATGATGTATTTTTTTCAGTTTGATATTTTTTTTTTGGTCAGGAGCTCCACATTCTCTCCACCTTAATAATATAGTCAAACTCGTTGTGGGTCAGCTCACACGCGCCTCTAACATATTAATACTCATGCGGTACCGTTATGACTTGAACCTGAGAGCTGAGGTTATTAGACAACATCTCAAACACTAAATTAACGCCGTGTTTGATTTATTTTTACTAAATCCCTTTACAAAACTATTTTGGAGTGATCCTTGAACCATGGACACTATGAATAGGGATATGTTATGTGTTGTGTTCAAAGTCAAAGTAACAAGTAACAAACATTAATTGGTTGTAATTTTTGTTTGACTTTTCAACGTAGCTCGTGGTTGATCAAACTGAAACATGACATACCTATATTCGGTCCACCATCCAAAAATCACTCACCATTTTTGCTCAAATTAAACACTTTTAAGCTTGTTGGAAACAAGTTTCAACCAAGTTCATATACATATATTGTTGAATCAAAATAAATTTTTCATCCAACAAAATCGATACATCAACCAACAACTTTATCAATTCATTACAAATTTTCTAAAAAAAAGATCAGTCCATGATATCATTTCGCATTGACATCTTTGTGTACTTGATTACAAATTGGACAATCTCATCTATGACATCCAAAACAGACTTGTCACCATAGGATCGCAAACCGCACAAAAAAACCAATATAAAATATATAAACAACAAACTTAAAATAAGTATTAATGACAAGCATAAGAATGGCATATTGTTGTATATATATAAGATGACAAAGATAAGAATTGAAAAGCAATAAACTTACATTCTAGACCCTTGATTGGATGTCCCGGTAGGTTTACCATGTGCGTGAGAATGTCTCTCATAAGAAAAATCATAAAATATCCACACCATAGTTTTGAAGTAGGTTGTTACAACACCTGTATGTGAGCAATTCATCGATTAAATAAACGTAAAAACAATACACTAGTTAGCAGAAATATTAAATAATTAGTTGGATTAAATCATGATCACTTAAACAACTTGCCAGATCATAGTTTTGGCTCATCGGATCCATACGATCGCCCATATGTTTATACTTACATATTGTGCTACACGCGTGAGAACAAAAAATTATTAAGTAAAACCTATTAGAGAACCAATTATAAAGAGAAAAGAAACGTAGGTTACATTTATACAATCACGACAAGAACAATGTACAACATTCTTGAATGTAAATCGTAGCCATAGGAACAAAGATGTTATGCAAGATTCTTCCTCGCATACACCACTTTGAGGCACCAACGGTAACTAGCATAATCATTATTTGCAAAATAGGTCAATGCGATTCACATTTATATATTAAAATAATAAACTGCAAAGTTAGATACAAATAATAATAGAATGTAAACTACTTACTTCATATAACTCTTATAAAGAATGAAGTAGCATACCTCATGAGATCTTGACATGGTCATCCTAGTGGCCAAATAACTTTCTCTCATCTCCATAAGGAGATCACTCATGCTAGTAAGATAAATGAGATTGACAATCGCCATGAGAAACAGGTTTGAAGGGGCATTCAACTGATTTTTGACGAGTCATCTTCGAGCAAAACGTGATTAACAAATATGATTTTGACACGCTGTAATTAAACATGTAAGATTTATAGATATTAAATACCACATGTAGACCCGTGAGCCACACACGCCCAACTCTACAAGCTCATTCATGTCAGATTTCTCATACATGACTGTGTTATTCTCATACATAATTTTCCAACATAACTGATAGGGTAATAATTTATCCTATTTCAGTTGCCCATTCACAGGTTATATGGGTCGCTTTCGAGTAATTATGAATGATTTATAGTCAGATTTGTCTCTTGTAGGTAAAACATGAAGCAAAGTGGCTTCTGAAAAAAATGATGAAAAGAACGCATATAGAGCTAAATTTGACTAAAAAGCCTAAATCAGGGATCAAATTGTTAAAAGAAGAAACATTAGGAGTCTGTAAATATCTGGAACTTTAGCTTGACCAAGCTCGAGCTGCTTAGCACACAAAAATGACTCAGATTAAGTTTTCATACAAGAAGTGATATCATACACGACCCAGATAGTGTTAGGATTACTCAGGGCTCGACTCGGATCGAGTTTCCGGCCAGAAGACGATAAGAGGCTCGGCAGAATCTAGCTCGCCTACAGACTATGCACAACCCAGTTTGAGTTTATGAATTAAGTACGACAGAGAGCATGATCCATATCATGCTCAAGCTTAACCGAGCACGATACATATTCTGGTAATACATGTCGGGTACATAAAAGAGCAGTTTTATTATTTTACTCTTTCAGACTTCTTTTGGTAACAATATTCCATCCGAAAATTATCCAAAATTGTAATAAAAATATAAGATGACAATCCGGCTATAAATAGAAGACCTACACCTCATTCTTCACATCTTCGCACATAGAAGAATGGAGAAAGGATTCTGACATTCAGAGTTGAAGCACCACGAGACTAAACTTCGTTCTACCACCTTAGTTTTACTATTATTGTGATTATATTACTATGATGTGTAGTGAGTAGCCTTCTTATTATAGGATCCAACGACAGATGCTAGATTGTTTCTATACTCGGATACATGTTATTCATTTAAAAGTATTTTCATTCATATTTGTTCGTACTAGCTTTTCGAGTGCACTGTGTATGACTTTTCTAGGATTAATTGACAAATTATCTTTCATCAATAATTATAGGGATGCCTAGAAACGTAATTATTCAGAGTTTAAATATGTATGATATAAGAACTTAGTTTTTGATTAAATGTATTACTCTCTATGTTATAATATTTTATTCCACAAAGACTAGAATCAGGATGAAAATGATTTTTTTTACTTAGTTATAATCAATGGCTCTAATCAACCGAAGATCAGAATCAAGAGCTTGTCTATGAATATTGAGTAATTTATTTATCATATTGCATGTTTAGAAAATATTAGTGTATTACCCTTCAATAGTGTTTGTGAGCTATAAAGACCCGAATTAGAAAATATTACAATATGAAATCAATTATAATCAATAATTTACTGCATAGAAATACGCGGAAATACCCAAAAATCGAACTTGCATGTAAATTATTGAGTGGTAAGCCGTATTATTAAGTTGTGTGATACATTGTTGATAATTATTTGTGCTTTGAGAATAATATGAGAGTTTACGTACATTGTTAATTAGATGAAATGGAAATCGTAGAATATTTCCATTATATGAATAAAATTCCCTTTCACAATTGTTGTTTAGTTCCATAGCAATCATCTAGGATTGAGTAGACTTTGGTTATGATATAAGTGTCTATAACAAGACTTATTTGCTCCATTGGGTATGACTCGTACTTCCCAAATTTATTTGACTGCGACCGATCCTTGAAACAATGTTGACATATATATATATATATATATATATGGTAAAAAATACACATATTAATAGTCATCGTACCCTCACATCTACATCCAATGTGTCTTATTTAGTTATATTTATCCGTAATTTTATCTTCACATTATTTGGCAGATTTTCTATCACATACACACTCACATGTTATTTTGACTGCTATCTAAGTTTTGTGTAGAAACATATGCTCTTCACGAAGGGTGTCACGTCCTGACTTTGCTAAACATGAAAATGTGTTCCGAATGGTCCAAATGTGAAGGTTAAGTTATCATTATGCTCATATGTTCACAATTGTATGCATTTATTAGAAATTGAAATTGCAGCTTAGTTGAAATTTCTTTGTAGTATATAATACTATAGAGATTGGATTAGTTAAGAACACTTTAAATTACGAAGAGTTGTGAATCATTTTGGACCAATATTTCATATAAAAATGATTATGTTCTGATAATGATATTTCCTTATGTTAACTTTATTTATTATTCTTAATTAGTTTAATTTTAGCAACGTATATTTTTACGACCACTTGATTAATGAGGAGCAATTCACTCTCATACAATACAATATGCATTCTCTTTTTCCTAAAAATGGCCCACACTCTCCATTTTATGTTTATTTTTAATCGATCCACAGCGCCACCAGTCCAAAATCTGTCTGAAGCCATGCAACCCACCCGAAGTCCGGATCCAGTCGTGCAAGGACGTTATCGCAAAATTCGTCATCAGATCCACACCAAGGACCGCTGCAACCAGTCGCGTGAGGACACTGACACCAGTCAGATCCAGTTGCGAGGACGTCGTTGTCAAATTCACACCACTGCAAGTTAAGTACTCGCCCTACCTGGAGAACCCGCACACCAAACAGTACAGTAACAAGTAATTGGAACGATCCTGATGTGATTTTCAGGTGGTTTTTCATGGCGCAGAGCGTGGAGATGGAGCTCGGGTGAAGAAATAGTACGTTCAAGAGGAATTAGGGGAACAAGAATTATCAGCAACGGCGGACGGTGGTGAATTTTGGTGAGTGGGAGAGAGGCATGGATTTGAACAGTAAGGGATGAGTGGTTGAGCGGTGACTACTCCCTCTGTGTTTTTTACATGTTACTTAACCGAATCTTTTTGTCCATTTTTACTTGTCCCTTAATAATTTTCAATGCGTATTTAGTATCAACAACTACCTTAAAACGTTAAACATTAATTACTTCTTTATCATAATCAATAAAAAAATCATTCATCACCAGTAATAATCTATCAATTTTACTTTTTCATGATTTTTAAAAAAAAAACATCAACCATCCACTCATTAAATTTGTTCAACCGCTAGCATTTACTTCACCTTAATCTACTCAAATTAACCTTAAACGACATGTATTAAAGGACGTACGGAGTATGTGTTACAGAGCAGAAAATTAGAAGTAATTTTTTAGCAGTAAACATGCAATTTCTTAGTTTTGAAAATGAATATGTGTCTACAGTTTTTGGTACTGAATATGTAATTTCTTATTCTTAGCAATGAACAACTGAATGAAGAAGGGTGAGTATGTAATTTTTTGCAGTGAACATATGATTTTGTTACAATTAATATGTGTTTCTTAGTTTTTAAATTTCTTGATAGTAACATATATAGTTTTATATTTTTGTTGAAAGTGAAATTATTTATGAATTTTTAATAATTTGCATTCACAAGATTTCATTAGTTTTTGAACTGTTCATTTTCTAAATTAATTTCTACTTTGTTTAAGTACACACGTAATTCACCATTTGTACCAAAGAAATCATTAAAATAGAAGAATTAGCGTGCATCAAATTATGAAATGAAAAAGAGTGAAAATCCATTTCACGATATGCACCATATAATATGTGAAGGTGAACAATGATAAAAAAAAGTTAGCATTTTTTGATAGAAAATCTGAATAAAATCTTGGTATTTAATGATCAAAATGTAAAATATGAAATAAAAAAATAAAAACTCGAAAACCTATTTTACCGTTTATAGTTAGTTTTTGTTTTTTATGGTCAGGAGTCGCACACGACCTTACCTTTGACAGTGGAACCAAATTCGTTGCGGGCTACCTCACACGCAACTCCAACATATTCTTTCTCGTGTGATAATAATATACATTTCGATTACACTAGGACTCGAATCTGGGACCTGAGGGTTATTTATCTCTTTATAATAAGTTGCATCATTAATTAAAATGGATCTACGATAATTAATAAAGTATAATAAACAAATTTGAAAAAAAAAATTATCGAGAATCAGCCATAACTATTTGCAATTTAAAGTGTTCCACTAATTCCTCCTCTACAATAATATACATGCAACCATCAATGAATATAAAAAAATATGATAATATTATAAAAAAGAGAGTAGCGAAAATGAAAGAAGCTTATTTATAAACAAAAACAAACGGAGTGGTTTGTCTTAGAGAAAATAAGGCTCGTTTTCGTGCACTCGAATTATTTTTGATGTCCTTTCAGAATAAAATGGTTTAAAATATTTTAGACTCACACCCAATCAACAGCGGTGGCGCGTGCGCCTGAATCTCATGTTCGCCTTATATTTCTTTTAGTGTTACTCATAAGTAAAATAATATATAAATAAAATATATTTTCTCAATTGGTGTGATACAAGGATAATTAATGTCATGTTACACTTGACCTCTATTCACTACCAGAATTCATATGTTTTGCGGACAACCGATTTCGGATGTTTAATGACCCGAAACAAAATTTCGGACGCTTTTCGGATGCTTTTAGGACGTGTAACGGGTTAACGTAAATTTTCGGATCATTGCAGGAATATTTTCGGATCAGTTTCGGGAATTTTTATGTTTTTTATTTTCGGATCAGTCGCGGGCTAATGTCGGGGGAAAGACTTCGGATTTTTTTCGGGTTACTACCAGATTTATATTGGGTTATTATATATTGATTAATTTTTTAATTTTTAATCTTCGGAACATTTTTGGTTCCTTTTCGGCTAGTATTGGTTTTACTAATAAATAATTTTTATTTATCTCGGTTTGTTTTCAGACCATTTTCGGTTCTTTATCGGTTAGTATTGGTTTTGCAAATAAATGGTCCCCTAACACTCCTCCATTGGTCCAAAAAATCCTCTCAAATGTTTATGTTTGGGAGCCCGAAAAAGACCCTATAATGACCCGAAAATGTCCCTCAAATTGGTCCCCTAACACTCCTCAAACGGTCCGAAAATTTTGAGTCCGAAAAGAGTCCGCAAAGGGCCCTCAAATGACCCTCTATTTTATGGTATTTTAATCCCTCCCCCGGAGACCCGAAACAAATCCGATAACAGAAATGAAAATTTATTTTTCGGGCTTATTTGCGGACAGTTTTCGTGTGTCAAATTTAGACCCGAAAAATGTACTTTTTCGGATCTTTCTCGGATCTTTTTCGGTACAAATATGATCCGCAAAAAATTTATAATCTGGTAGTGATTCCTTTCAAATGGATTTCAAATATAATCATAATCATATAAATAGTTGAATAAAGGTACTTCACAAATGTCCCACATCAGTCTAGTAATAAGAAGATAAAGTAATTTATATTGAATTGTTAAACTATGACTCATAAACCTAGACTTTACATCAAAGTGAAAGATACAATACAATATGTTTTGATCCGGAAATTCATTATGTATTATACAAATTATTAAGTTAACCTAATTCAATAGAGTGAATATGTTACCCTAGATACATTTTAAAGAATTCTATTTCCTCTCTGTTAATGATTTAAGCGCCTTTTCAAGAAAACGAAATTGGCCTAAGACATGTTCAATCCGGTGAGGCTGTCCTTTGAGCCCGTGGAAAAGCCAATTTCTTAAAATTGCCAGAAGTGACATCTGTCAGTTAGGCATTGTGTTTTGAGCTGAAAGCAAGAATACGTATACTGTACGTCTGTGCCAATAGCATCATTTAATGATAGAAGTTGAGAACAACTCCAGTGTACAAAAATGAACAAGGACGTGTCTCCGACTACGTCATTAGGATGCATTTAGATTAGGAAAAACAAAAAAGCAAAAGAATGTCCAAATGGATATGGATAGGCATGGCCATGATGATGGAGACCACTGAGAGAACGTGGAAATATGAGAAGGGTATGAGTGCAACAGTGTCCTCCCTTTTTCTTCAAATCAGTAAATCTGAATTCAAGACATTATCACCTCTGTTGTAGCTAGGTCATAATTAACCTCTTAGGAGTCAAAAGATTTTGGAGGATTAAGTTAAAGATGGTTGTTTATGAGTTTTAATAAATTGAGGGATTTCAAAGGATTGAATCCCTTCAAACATTCATTATGGATTTGAAAGGATTCTAGTTAAAAAGATAATTTTACCTTTTGTCCTTGTATTTTTATATTATTAGAAGGTATTTAAGTAAATAAACATTGACTTTTACTCTTTTTTTTCCCTTTCCCTCTTACTCGGGCACACATTTTTCCCGTAGTTATCAGTGATAGATTCGAGGCCGAACCAGTCAGGACTAGTTCTCGATATTTCTGTTGAATTGACGGTCTGAATTAGTTCGACCACTAGTCCAGTTATGTATAATACTACCAAAATCAACATATAAATAAAAGGATTAGGTGGCTTGCCGGTAGAAACACTCTTTTATAATTGTGTTACCTTGAGTGTTTCATTGATAACATTTTTCCAAAATATTTCCAATTTCATTTAGAAAATATGCAATTAATTTTCGATTAACTCTTTGTTTATAATGAACCGGATCAGTATAATTGGTCCGGTTCAACAATTTTGTAATTAACTGACCGAATTGTCTAATTTTATTCGATTCATAATGCAGTCATGTTCATGAATTCTCAAATCAGACTAGTGTTTGGTCCGGTTCCTGAGCCAACCGATCAATTTTAATAAATATGACTTTTCCTCTCATTTCATCTCAAATTCATCTTTGATTCGGAAACAATTTTTTCACTTATATTATCAAAGTCTTTCTTTCCCGCTCCTTTCAAATCCTTTTTTTCTCATTCTCTCAAAACTCGACGACAAACCAATAATCTTATACACTCATCTTGTTTGCTGCTGTTGTATACAAAATCTGTAACCAAATGCCGCATGAATCCAACAGAGTCAGATGAGACAATCCATTGAATCAATTATGTGTGTGCAACGGAAATATAAAGACATTTTAGAAATTCTTCATTATCACTAATTCGTTTGAGTGAGGTTTTTTTTAAATTTTTTTTATTAAATATAAATTACAACGCATCTGACAATCAGGAGATTCGAATTATAGTCGTGGGGATTGTCACCCTCTTTAGCACCAGACCTAATTGAGAATTAATTTTCAAAGAATGAATGTCGGTGGAAGTGAAAAATTGGCATCAATCTTACGCAACATGTTGATATAATAAGTTCTGGACATTCGAGTTTTGCCAAAGTTTTATTACATGTAACATTTCGATCATCCATTCGAGCTATACTCTGCTGGAGTTTTCGTTTCTCCGCATTAGAAGAACTCCATCCTCTCTCCACACCGTCAGCCCTTGGCATAGTGCTGCAGTTACCTCCACATACAGCTTGATTTCCTGAGAGACAGTAGCACGGTGTTGTCTGTTAAGAATCACGAAACGTGAAGGAACTTTTGATTGAAATCAGAAACCGGAAGTCCGCAAGTATTTTATGACAATCCACAAAGGACTCTGACGGCCAAATCATGGGCAGTGTCCGTAGCGAGTTCAAGTGTTACATGTATCATGCTCATGAGTGATATATGTAACAATTAGGAATTGTAATAAATGAATATGATTATCTTTGGTTAAATTCATAGATAATGAAAGACACAATATGCAGCTCATTAATATTCTTGTATTCCACATTGAGTAGAAAAGGATATTTTAATTTTCTTTTATATAGTTACACAATTGAACTATTTAAAAAAAATGTGAGAGGTATTAGGGAACCGTGCGCACCGCCGGCCGGGTGCATGCGCGGGTTGGGCCTCTTCTTTTTAGAGACAATCTCATTTCTCTTTTTTACTTCAGCCCGACACCACAAGCCCACTACCCAGCCTACTACTATGAAAGAACAGTTCAATACTGTTTTGTATTTTTTGCTCAGTCAGGAACAGAAGAGTAGTGGAGGCCAGCGGTTCAGGCAGTTCCATGGAGTTGCGCCCTATGAATGGAGAGATAGGTAGTTCATGTGCAGGCCACCTATCTCTCACTCCTGTAACTGCAAGAACTGTTAGAGGAGTTCCCTGCTATAAATAGAGGAGTTCTCTTCATTTTTTATATACACCGAAATCATTCCTCTCCTCTCTATTGCAGTGCAGAAAAGCTTTCTGTTGTTAACTGTTGTATCACAAGTCAGCGGATCAGCTAACATAAGAAACTCTCGAGGCGGTCTTATCTGGCAGTGCAAGACGGAAGGACTGGTTACTGTCTTATCCTGAGAGGATCCATCAAGCATCCCGGTCTGCACTTTGACGGGGTTGATTTTCTGAAAGGCTGACTACCCACAGTAGTGATTCAGTAAAAAAAAGCATCATGCTTCGGTTTCTTACTTTTATCTGTTTTGTTTTCATACATGCGGTTAATAAAAACAGCATGCAAGTACGTTTAGTTTCAACAACAAGCGCCACTCATTGCGCTAAGATACGGCCCGTGTCATAATTCTCATCCACAAAATGGATTGTTGGACCTGAAAACCTGACCAAACTGAAATATATGAGCACAGATCTGAAGGGACGGTAGAAAGAAAGCAACTACAAGAATGCTTGTTTCCCTAAGAAAATAAACTGTTAAGCATAGAGTTCGGATAAACATGGATCAAATCTGCTGGGATGAGTTTCAAGTATCAAGCAAGAAGAACGCAGTCTGCATTGTTACTCCTGACTATTGCGACATGCCATTTAGGCGAGGAGGACTTTTCAAGCGAATAGACTTAAAAGCTTAAAGTGACCTATTAGCTTAGCTGCAACTGAAATGTGAAGTCTCACCGTAAGGTGTCCACGAGACGCCGTTCATCTTTCTTTTGAGGGAACACAATGACCGGAATATTTCTTTCTCCAGCAAACTCCGCACCACCACAAGCCGCCACTCAAAATTAGCATACCCAAATCATCATCCGAGCATACTATAAAAAATAAGGAATTTAATCTCAAGCTAGCAGCTAAGTGATTTGCTGGCAGACAAGTTATTAAAATCATAACTAATTGACAATTGACATGTGTACATATAAATATTTTTTAAAATATAAACTATCTACTTTGAATAATACCACCATTTTTTTTTGAATAAAACACTAAAACTGACTTAGCATGACTACATCGAGATCCAAAAAACAATAAATCTGGAATTAAGACTCTGTTTGGTTTAGTAAGATTATGGGGTAAATGAGAAAGAATTTTTTGTTTGGTTTAAGAAAAATTGGGCATGAACTGAATGGAAAGTTAAATGAATAATTTTTTTAAAATTAAATAATGATATAATATTTTCTCCAAAAATTTTCATCAAAACTAAAAAAATATATAATAAATTTCATGATAAATTCATTTTTCTTCAAAAAACAATTCCCCTCAATTAAGTTTCTTTGAGCATCGAATTGAGTTGAGTTATTGCACACTTCGACTGATGTCCACAACACAACAAGCTCTGGGCTTCCATCGTTTCCCAAATCAAAAAATTAAACAACTAAACGATATCGATTATTGTTGATGTGTAATAATTAGGTTCCGTTTGATTTGATTTAAAAAAAAATCAGATTAAATGTTTTAAATTGGCTTAAAAATTTATAATCAAACCATTAATTTTAAAAATCAAAATAAATTAAATCATGTAGTTCGATTCGGTTAGATTTAAATTTTTTTAAGAACTTTATATAATATTTTATGTACTAACTAAGTATGAAACTTTTTGAATATACCATACTCATAGGCTATTAATTATATTGTATATTCAATTAAATTTATATATCATTTAAAATAAAATGAAATGATTTGATTTGATTTAAAAAAATCAGATATCAACCAAAATCATTAATAATCAATTATTCAAAAATTAAAATCCATCATTAACTTTCTAAACCAAATGGAATCAACGGATTTGGAAATTGAGGAAAGGGAAACGGCAAAGAAATTGACAAAAGAGAAATGAACTTCCTGCTTATTTAAGCGTAAATGCATTAACAACAAGTACGTTGAGTTGTTAGAAAGCGAACAAAACCACTAGGCGAGAAAAACGATCTCGTTAGCAGTGACCGTAGCTCGACGGATCCGTAATGGAAGCAGTGGGGGCCCGACTGGGCCGGTCGTCGACGCGCTACGGACCAACGACAGTCTTCAGCGGGCCGGTAAGGAGGTGGAAGAAAAAGTGGGTGCACGTGGCGCCGCCATCTTCGTCGTCAAACGTCAGCAGCAGCAGCAGAGACAGAGACGGGGTTCAAAGCTCCCAGTCGGCTAACGGATCCAATAGCAATAACGGGTCACATGTCATGTTGTACAAGTGGACGCCGATCTCGCAGAGAGACAATTCTGGGACAATTGGGGACGCGACGCCGGATAAGGATGATGGGGCCGAGGAGCCGCCAAGGAAGAAATTGAAGTACATTCCGGTAATGATTTGTTCGTTAATTGGTTGGATTTTGTATGAATTGGAATTTAGGGCGCGGGATTGAATTGGGTGAATTGTGATTAGGGTTTGTTTCACTCTTTTGATCCGGGGTGGTGTAATGGGGTGGTTGAATTGTTTAATCAAATTGCCAGCTTGTTCGTTATTTGTGAAAATTATAATCTGGGTTTCTGGATTGAATCATGTGGTGAGCTGTTAGTTACTACTTGTGTATGACTGAAAATCCCTGAAGTTTGAAACTGATGTAGCAGGCATCCTTATACGAATTGGCTGCTAGTTTAGATGACGAGCCGTAAATGGGAAGATTTTTGCTGTATTTTGTCCATGGAAAAACATCTTTGCATCACTAGTTTATTTTGAAGAACACTTGGCCTTCTTGGATCTAAGTGTTTATTGAACTCTGACACTTCCTTTTTTCGCTATAGCTATTTGTATCTATCTAAAGAGAAGAAACAAAATACGGAGTAGATCTTGATCCAAAAATATTGGTAGAATGTTGGAGGTGTTAGGGTAAAACAGGTGTTGCTTTGTTGACTTTATGAGTTACTCCCTCCATTCTTTAATACTTAAGATTAAATTGTATGGGTTAAGTAAATATTGATACTAGTAGTAGAACAAATTTAATATGTATGTATTTAATGTATTTTTAATTATTTTTTATAACATTTAAAATGTGTATTATATATTTCTTTATGGATGATGTTGTAGTTAATTTCTTACTTTTTGAGATAGGTGACAGTATTGAATGGACATTTAAATTGTCAAATGACAAGTAAAGGTGAACAAATAATTGTTAATTAAGTGACAAGTAAAAAATGACAGAGAGAGTATTTCTTAACTAACGAGTGTCTGTGATAAAGCCCACCGAAAAGGAATTGGATAGGAGGTTAAATTACTGTTAGCTCTCGTCATTTATTGTTCCGCCTTTTATGGGGATATTTTGTGTTGATGGTTCACCTTTTTGAGGATTTTGTGTTTTACCTTAAATATCCATAAAGCACATGCTGTCTTTGGTCCAATATACAGATAATTTTCTTAAGATTGTAATGGAAAGAGTAAATAGGGTGACATGTATATTTTTCATATGGTTCTTCTTTGGCTGCTTATGCTGTGTGACAGTGTCTTATTTAGGCTGTGTTTGGTTTAGGGAAAATTGGAGGGAAAGGAAAATTTGAGGGAAAATGAGATGGAATCCGTTGTTTGGTTTAGGAAAATTTGGAGATGGAAAACTAAATGAAAAGTTAGATGGAAAATTTGAAGAAAATTTTGTTTAATTTAAAGAATGTTTTAGTACTTTTTATAAAATTTTCCACTTCAAACCAAACAAGGGGACAATAAGATGGATTTTAGGAGGAATTCATTTTCCCTCATTTGCTTTCCCTCTAACTTTCCTCAAACCAAACACAGCCTTAGCGTGTTGGAATTGAACTTGAACTTAATCTGATGGAGGTAGATGTTTCACACATCTTCTTTTAGTGGTCACAGTCATTTGAATTTGATTCATTGTTCAAGGAGTTAATAGGCCGCATCACTTTATTCATGCTCCGAGCTTCTGCCGCTTTCTCGTTCATGTCTTTCTCCTTGCCTGTTCACTACTGCTATCTGTTTGATCAGTTTTGCATACTTAATCCACCTAGTGTTGCATTAAGCATCGGAACTGGATGCTAATTGGTCTTTTTTTTCCGATGGGCTGACTGTCACATTGCATAAGCTCGTGCATTTTCAATATCAATAAATAATTGCCTTTTGAGCTTCATATCTTTAGGAGTAACTCACACTTACATGTCATATCCTGGCATATCAATTCTGACTAAATTCCACAATGCAGATTGCTCTTCTCGAAGAGCAAAACGAAGCTACGGAACAAGCGGAAGAGGACTCAAAAGCAACAGAAGCAGACCTGAGCACTGATGAGCGAGCTTCCAAGAGCAACACCGCTGATGAAAAACCAGATATGAATGATACCCCTATGAAGGAAACCGAGGTATCTATGCATTTTCTACTGAGCAGCTACATTTGCCGTTAGCGTTTTTTCCCAAATATCTGGGAAATGTTTGTTCCTTTTCTTCCGCAAGCTGCTGAGCTGAGTAATATACTAAATTGGTAATTATGCTGTCTCACAGGACGCTGACGGCGAGCAAGAAGAACGCCAAGATCTGAACAAAAGCACATTGGATCTGAGTTTGGGGCTGACGTCCCATGATGAGGGAAACAGCTACCGTTCAAAAACTGACGGAGACTAATGTGATCCAGTCCAAAAACTAATAAAAGCATGCAGGAAGATGAGCTATACATTTTCATCTCTGGCTTATTGGTTGCGGAAGTTATAGAATGTCTGCCTATTTTATAACGGCTGAGCGAGCACTTAATATAATTGATATGTTGGCGGCCTTTGCCATTGTATTAACCTCATTTATGTACTAGTAGCATTTGATGCTCCTCAGCGAAGCCAACATGTGTGAACTGAAATCATTGAATTCTCTGCTGTTGTGTTCAACATTTGCAGACTCTCTGAATAGAAAGTTTGACATTAAATTTTTCTTCTGCTTTCATGTTTCTCAACAGATGTTGTGGCAACCGTTATATTCCTCCTCAATAGCTGATGGGTGCAGATTGCAGCGTATGTTTTCAGGCTATTGTCAAGAATGAGTCTTTTTACTTTTTAGTTCTCTACACGAGTCCTCGTATCAGTCACTAATTTCACTTTCAGATGTTCCTCTTCAAGTCTTACGTGAGCCATCTTCTAATGTCATCAGCTATTTTTATAAAAAAAATGATTTTTTTTTCAAATGTGACGTTTTTCGCTTGTTTGTTATCACATGTGAACCTCCTTTTGATTTTTTATTCAATCTGACCTTTTCGCAGATCGTAATAGTCACAATGTGCCTCATTTTCGCTGTTCCGAACCGCGACAATCTCAGGTGGATGATTTTTGCCACGAATCAGTCTGCGTGTCTGTCTAGTAGGATCTTCGCAGTTTGGAACCGCGAAAACATACGCATTTTGGAACTGTCATACTACATTTTTCGCGTTTTCGAATTGCGAAATATGTATTTGCGCGGTTGCGAACTGCAAAATTGATAACGAAACATCACAGTTCCGAATTGCGAAATTGCTAACGGAACATCACAGTTCCGAACTGCGAAAATCCTCATGTTAAAATTCCGGAACTGTGATGTTTTGATATCAATTTCGCAGTTCGCAACAGCGCAAATACATATTTCGTAGTTTGGAAACGCGAAAATGTAGTATGACAGTTCCGAAATGTGAAAATATCTCATGTTTTCGCGGGTCCAAACTGCGAAGATCCTACTGGACAGACACGCAGGCTGATTCATGGCAAAAATCATCCATTTGGGATTGTCGCGGTTCGAAACAGCGAAAATGAGACACATTGTGACTATTAAGAACTGCGAAAAGATCAGATTGTATAAAAAACCAAAAGGAGATTCACATATGATAGCAAACGAGCGGAAAATGCCAAATTTAAAAAAAAATTAAAAAAATGGAGTTAAAAGATATCTTTATTCATGTACATTATAAGGATACTTGCGTCATCAAATGCCCCAAAAGATCATAAAAATCTGAACTTGAGCAGACCAAACAAACCCCCAAAAAAAATACAAACAGACGTGAGGATGCTAACAATACTAAAGCCAATTGTAGTCCTGTCCCTAACACTTATTATTACCACAATCGCCATATTCTTCTACAATCCAACATTACCAGATCCCAACTACCTAAACCCACCAAATCCCAACCCCATGTCTTCCTCCTCCTCAACCCTAGCTCGGACCTTCATCCTGTGGCTCCACGGATTGGGCGACTCGGGCCCCGCTAATGAGCCGATCAAGACCATGTTCAGGTCGCCCGAGTTCCGGAACGCCGTCTGGTCTTTCCCTTCCGCTCCCAACAACCCCGTGTCCTGCAATCGTGAGTGTTTTCATGTTTTGGTGGTCGGTCATAAAGTTCGGATCTTGTGACTTTTTTGCTAATTTAACATCCTTTCTCCTTCTATCAAAAACACAATCCAGCTTCATTTTTTTTCATACTATCCTTTTCGCTCTTCACTAGTGCGAAAATCTGCACTCAAACGGAGCGCGCAAATGACACGTATTCCACTTGTCTGACTCACTTGCTGATGTGGTATTTACGCTCTCCGGTTGAGCGAAAACACTAGTCAAATTCGCTAAACCGAAAAGCATTTTCGCTACTGTGAAGAACGCAAATCAGTTTTCGTCCTCCAATTGAGCGAAAATAACATAACATTTTCGCTGCTGGGAGTAGCGAAATTAGTGAACAAAATTCGCTCTTTGCTACAGCGAAATTAGCTAACAGATTTCGCTGACGAAAATGCATAATTTCATTCTTCAAAAGAGCGAATATTAAACAATTGTGCTCTTCATTACAGCGAATTTGCTTGAACCATTTCGCTATTCACTTCAGCGCAAATGGTGTTCTAAAAACGGTCGAGCCCCATTTGATTTTGTTTGCTTGTTTCAGAAAGCAAAAAAACATCCTAAACATTTGACTTAAGTGTTTGTTTCTTGATTTCCGCCAGTATTAGTGTTAGATACTCTAAACATCCAAAATGCCTAGTTCAGTATTACATCCGAAACATCTAATTTATCTACGACGAGCATTACGCGCCCGCTCCCTCTGTTGGTCTCTGCGCTCTAGTAGCTCCTGCGCAGATGGCGAATATGGAATGCGATCTCTCTTGGTGCGAGTGGACTGTCTGGGATGGATGTTATGCTCCTCAGGTTGAGCCTCCGGAAGCATCTCATCATGCATGATGTCAAGCTCAACATCTACTCCCCGGTCTCTGGCTGAGCTGACTCTCCCACTGCACGATTACGCATCCAATTTAAAAATAATAACTTATATGTATTGAAATGAACGAAAATGGCAATGAGAAAACCTTCTGAAAGTGTAATAAGCTCGGGGTCTATGGGAAGGTGAGCGAGTTCATTCATGTCGGGCAAATCAGCGCGACATGAATGAAACAAGTCATGCGCTACCTTCTTGACAGCTGATGACTCTCCCAGAAATATCTTCGCTACCGCCTTACACGACTGCATAAGAGTCTTCAGCTACAAAATTCATGAGAGTTTACCATAAGTGTAGGACATAACAAACATAGTAAGTAAAACAAATAAGCTCCTCCAACTTACCAAAGTAGTGCGTTCTCCAGCGGTCAGCTGATAGGCATTCATATGGAAGTGAGTGGGCTGGATAATCCTCCGCGTAATCCTATCATACCATGTCATATATGAAGAATGCATGTGTCGATTACAAACCTCTGAGCCAGTGACCACATCATTTTCTCTATGCTCCCACAGAGCAATCCACCTCTCGTGCTCCACAGTCCAATCTAACTTCCCCTTCCTTCTGCTAATCTTATGTAGATTTGAATGGTCATCTCTAGGTGGATCAGGAATCAGCGGTTGTCATCCAAACTGACGCATAACCCGAGAAGGGTAATGCCACTCCACTATGTGGAAGCATATGAGTGGTACCTCTGTCGTCCATATCTGGCGGCTCTGTAGACATAGGGCGTTGATCCCCTCTAAGGGATCATCATGATAAGGCTCCCAACTAAGATCATCTGGACTCTGTCGGTCAAGGTGATCTCTGTAGTACAGCAGGACCTGATGTGGGCTCTGTCTGTAGCTCCTCGTCCCCGCCCATCGCCCGTTACAATAAGAAAACAATAATTATTACAACATGTACGAATCAAAAGATGAAATAGACAACATTAACAAAGATTGCTATACTTACCCATATGATATGGCTGGCATCATAAGCGGATGACCAGTGCCGGAAGACCAACCTGCTGCGGACGACCGAGCGGCATCCTCTTCCAGCACCAAAACTGTAAGACTAGGAGAGTTCCCTCAATCTGCTTGTGCTTCCCAGCACAAGCAGTACAGAGCTGGCAGTAGAGTCACGCCAAAACAGCTCCTCCCCAACTATAAGTGGGAACCATGTCTACATCCTCTAGGAGGCGAAGATAATGTAGACTAACCTCGTTACCCGTATAATCTGTGAGCAGCGAGGTACAAAGCATGCACAAGACATACGCTCTGGCTTACTGAATCAATGTCTCCTCGTCAGCATCATCGGGGGAGATCGACATGTGCTTCATAAACCATGAGAGATGTACGTAGTAAGGTGATCTCCCACGTTCCGGGTCACGTCCTAGTAACTGCTTACATATGCGTCCCCAATTAGCACAAAACTTGTTACCAGTGACAGCGTGACCGTCCACTGGTAACCTTGTAAGTAGTCCGACATCCTGAAGAGTGATAGTCATCTCTCCTCCACGGAAGTGGAATGTGTGTGTCTCTGATCACCAGCGCTCGACCAAAGTAGTAACCAATGCATGATCTAACCTCATGTTCTGCACCATACTCTTCGCATAGAAACCCATCCTAGCCACATAAGGTGCTACTCGTGGATCAAGATCCCACATCCTGTGATGTCTGACCTCAC
This sequence comes from Kalanchoe fedtschenkoi, assembly GCA_002312845.1. Taxonomy (NCBI): domain Eukaryota; kingdom Viridiplantae; phylum Streptophyta; class Magnoliopsida; order Saxifragales; family Crassulaceae; genus Kalanchoe; species Kalanchoe fedtschenkoi. The sequence continues at coordinate 1,650,392 of NQLW01000068.1, forward strand.
ACACGCGGTCAAACTGTAAAAAAAACACTTGAAGCTAAGAACGTAATGATCTATAATAAACGTGCAGTAATGACATGGGTGTGAAATAACCAACCTCGCCAGCCCAAACTAAAGTGGATCGATGCGTGGCCTGAGAATGCAGAACGGAAGTATCGATCGGTCCTGTATGGTCAAGTAATGCTAGGTCCTGCACGTCTGTGTCATCACGGGATGAAGCTGGCCTGCCCCTACGTCCACCATGTGTACGCACCATAGTGTGAAACTGTAGCATTGTATTCCTCAATGATAATAACAAATTTTTAAAATGAATTAAACACTTGCAAAAGTAGTTAAAAACGTGGTTTGTTAAAGTGTGGAAAATGGTAGTATGGAAAAAAAACGAAGCGGGGTAGTGTTTTTGATAGGCAACGAAGAAAAAACGTTAAATTAGCAAAAAAGTCGGATCTTGTAGGGTTCTGGTGTGATGGGTTGCTAGGGTTTGGGAGTTTAGGGTTTTGCAAGTTCTGATTTGTCATAAAGTTTGAACGTTTTGGTGTGATGGGTTGCTAGGGTTTGGGCGTTTAGGGCTTTGTTTGACGGTTTTTGATATTGTGGTTTGATGCTGGAAACTGCTTGGTTCCAAAGATGGGTGTTGCCATTTCTTGTTTGAAAGTTAGTGATTGGATTGTGAGATTTCTGGAGGGCAGATAGAATAGGATTGCTTGGATTTGATCGGTAAATGGGGACTGAATTCCAAGATTAGGGGCTTTGTAAAAGGCTGCAGATATTAGTTGAGATCTATGTATGACTTCATTGTCGAGAGGTCTGAGTTGAAGACAGTTAAGTAGTTTGATGGAACAAGAACAATTTGTCTTGAGGGATTTGCTAGTCGGGTCTTTGTACCAGTTGAGCCGTTAGTTGATTGCATGAATGGTCAGTCGAGGTGGTTTGCAATTCTTAGAAGCTAGTGCAATTTGAATTCCATTGCAATCCGGCCACGGTTCCAGGATTTCGTATTCGTGGGTACAAATTTTAAATTTGGGGGGACAAAAGTAAAATTTAGTGAAATTATGAATATAAATTATATTTTTTACTTTGGTTAGATAGAGGTGTTTTGGTTTGAATTCGGAGGGAGCGACTGTACCCAATGCCCGCCCAGTGGATCTGCCTATGCTGCAATGTGGTGCGTGATGCTATTAGAACTCAGACAGATGAAACTGGGTTTCAAAACATGGTTCAAGCTTGGGAGCTTAACTGGCATGGTGCTATTTCAACTTTCAAGTGTATGCTAACGGTTGGCCTTTGTTTGCAGGCGGTATGGTGATGCCTTCTTGGTTTGACATACATGAGATTCCTATAACAGCTGTAAGTTTGATTTACTTGAGAAAAATGTTTTGATTTTGGCATTCTCGATAGCTTGGTGCAAAACTAATACAGATCTGTGTAGTATACTAATTGTTATAAATGGAAGTTTGAGACAGAGATTATGTTAGTATGTAATTAGGCCTTAGCTAGCTTGTTTGTAGTTGATCTAACTGTCATGACTCATGTCAGCATCGCTTGCTCATCAAACTGCCTAGAAACATCTATAGATTTGAGATTCATTGAGCAATGTGTGACGCCATGTTTCAGAGTTGCTGTTGCGTATTCTATGTTCATTGATTTGGGCTCTCAGGCCAACTCCTCACCATCCACTTCATCGTACAATTGTCAGGATTCGCCGAAAGACATGAATAGCTTGCTGAAGGCTGTGAAACATGTTCATTCCATGATTGACATGGAGGTCACTGCTGGAACAAATCCGAAGAACATATTTGTATGCGGATTCAGCCAAGGAGGTCTGCCGCCAATCTCTCTCAGCTACTTGTACACAAAAATGTTGAAAAACCGTTTTTTTCATTTTTGGGTTCTGATGTTTCTCTTACTGATCTTGCCTGTAACTTTTGTGCAGGTGCTCTGACCCTAGCCAGCGTTCTTCTCTACCCGGGCACTCTAGGAGGCGGTGCAATCTTCAGCGGATGGGTTCCATTCAACTCGTCAATAGTTGACCAAATATCACCAGAAGCCAAGAAGGTACTTTCAATCCACAACCAACAGCAAAACCTTCTAACCGGTTGACATCCTCATATATGGTCCAATGCAGACCCCTCTCCTATGGTCTCACGGCATAGCTGACCAAACTGTCCTGTTCGAAGCCGGCCAAGCCGGTCCGCCATACCTAGAAAAACTCGGCATCAGCTGTGAATTTAAGGTACCACACTACAACTCCCTGAATGCCTCCTGGCTCTCAGATTTCAAACCTGCGCTAACTCTATTTTGTCGACGACTCTCCAGGCATATCCAGGCCTCGGCCATTCGATCAGCAACCAGGAGCTCCAACACCTAGAAGCATGGATCAAGTCCCGCCTCCAGGCCTCCTCCTCCTAACCCGGCAACCTCAAATTTATGTCGATGACTTTCTTGCGAAATTTCATCATTTTCAAGTCCAGCATTGACTGAAACCTGTGAATTAACTCGGCAAAGATTAATGCATGAATAATTTCGATTAGTGTAGTTAATTAGCAAGTCATTGTGGGTCCCACTGGAAGCCATTTTTAATTTAACGCTTCACACCGACCTTTCGCAGTCCAACACCAGAAAAAAGAGTAAAAGCTGAATAAAAATATAAAGCAAGAAACTTTCTTCATAATTTTTCCTAATCTTCGTACAACCCTTCACCAAAACCTCCAACCATGAGGAAGCTGTACCGCAAAAGTACTGTTCACCCATCGCCGCCGCCAGCCTCCTCCTCCATCTCCGACCACCTCGCCTTCCTCCCAGCCGCCATCTTCACTCTAACAGCAGCTCTGACCTCGGAAGACAAGGAGGTCTTGGCTTATCTTCTCAGCTGTTCCAGTACCGCCCCCAACAACCTTTCCTGCAGGAGAGACCAGAAGCAGCAGAGGCAAAGCAGCCACGGCCACAAAGGTTGTGCTTTTTCGGACCACTGTGCTGTGTTCAGCTGCAGCTGTTTCCGCTGCTACATGAGCTACTGGGTCCGGTGGGACTCGTCTCCCAACCAGCAGCTGATTCACGAAATCATCGACGCTTTTGAGGACAATCTGTTGAACAAGAGTGACAAAGGAAGCAGCAAGAAGAACAGGAGGAGGAAAGGGAAGTCCTTGGGTTCAAATGAGTCGACTCGGAGCGAGTTGACCGAGTCTGTCCCGGTGAAGGAAGTTCAAACTGGGGTTGTTGGTGATAATGATGGCGTCAATGGCGGTGAGGATGATGAAGATGGAGGCTTTTCCGATGATGGGTTGGAGTTTGATAAGGGTTCGATGAGAAAATTTGTGAGCTTTATTGGTGAGAGGATTTGGGGCGTGTTTGGAGGTAAGGAAAATGATGGAAAATAAAAATAAGAAGGAAATGATGGTGGAGAAATTTGCAGGTGGGTTTGGTTTCCAACTCCCATGGGTATTTTCCCTCTTCACCTTTTTTTTTGGTGGCTCTTAATTTCAAGAAGTCTCAAATGCTGCTGCTGTTTTTGGATCTGTGTATATTGTTTCTTTCTACTGCCCTTTTGGAATGTAAATTTGGGTACTAGTTTGGTAGTGTTGCTGAATCACCATCATCAATAGATGCAGTAGATTTCATATTCACGCCCTTAAATGTTCTTCCCTTGTTCAAAGCTTCAAGCTTGAAACCCAGATTTGAGTAGGCTGGATTGAGCACCAGAATGTCTGCTATGCAGACCCCAGACATGCAGTTGGGTAGTTCCATTTTCCACTCTTTTAGGGTTTGGCCACCTTGTAGCAAAGTTTCAAGTTTTAGGCCAACATCTTGAATTGGGTTGGTTCTTCAGGTAAGTATTTCTTAAATTAGGCACCAAAAGCGCGGAGCTAGTGTTGGACTGTTGGGTGTGTTCATCATCATCATCTTGCTGTAAAGTTCCAAGCTTGCAGTGGAAAAACAAAGGTTTTAAATTCGCCAGGTTGAGTCCGGAACGATGTCGTTTGGCTAGGGGTGTGGCATTGGGTACCTCTCTTTGTGGGTCTCTGTGTATTGATGTCACTCGCCCAGTTGGTGCTCAGCTTCAGTCATATCCCCTACTGGGAGAGAGGAGGAGCATCTGTCATGAGCTGTGGTTGCTGCATGATGCAGGAAGTTGCTTCTTGCTCCTTGCTTGTTGCTCTAATCAATGAGAAATCTTAATCACAATTTCAGACCTAAGTATCAACCAACCATGAAGATTCAAAACCATGGATTTCGGTCTGGGGTGGTGGGGTTGGAGGGTCTTTTGATGGTCCATCTTTTCTGAAAACATGGTGATAATGTCTGGGGAACACCACAAGGAGTGGGTGAAAAATGGACAATAAACAAATGGTTAGAGTTGTGAGTTGGAGACAAAAGGCTCTACTCTATCGCCTCTCTCTGTTTCCTATGAAAGATTTATATAATGTGGTGGTGTGTAGTATTACTATTTGTCGCCATAAATCCACTTCTCAAAACACTCCATATGTTATCTTCCAATTAAAAAACCAGCCTTGAGAGCAATTTTGAAAAAAATATTTATATAAAATTACATTTATTGAGCTCAAATATCTAATCATTAAAAAATTTGAACTTTTATGAATAAAATTATTAAAAATCACATCCTCACTTTTTTTAATCATTGACAACATCTGTGATGGTACATAACTAAATAACATAGTTATTAAAATCCGATTGGAGATCGAACTCATTCTAATTTCTAAATTATCAATTGAACAGTCAGTATAAGTATCCATATTTTATAAGATGCATATAAATAACAAGTGAATATGTCAATAATTCTACATTGTCGTAAGAATAATGGTGCTACCAAATTACCAATTATTTGCATTGGAATTTGATCAACCCCTCTTGTTGGCATTTTAGCATAATATGCATTTATTAATTAATTTATTAAAATTTTGATTAATATGAATATTTAATACTATAGTATACATTAAATATTGAACTGGTTTATGTAAACTGTTTGGTTCACAATTGTTGTGAACAATTCAATCCGATCGAACCCGATTTGTAATTCAGGGCAGTACTAAAAATAAAATTGAAATGAAATAAACTGTTATTTTCACTTTTGACTGATTAAACCGACCGATCCGTTTCGATTTTCGTAAGTATGCTTGTTAAGAGCTATTCAAGATCTCGAGTGATGTGTCCTGTGCTTATTTCGGTTGAATATTTCCAATGCATTATTTGTGGGGGTAGTTATCTTCTCTTTCTTATAAGGAGGAATTTGGATTCTCTATTCAACATTCCTGAATTTGATAATATGTTAGGCACTTACTTTTATTGATATGATTGGATATCTATAATGTCATGGGGAATGGGGATGGTCATGTGATATGAGTATTCATTCGTCATCCGCAAAATCTCATATTCGAAGTCTCATGTTGGTGATCAAGTGCGTATGTATTTTCTTTGTGTTTATCATATCTGGGGGTTCCACTGAGAACCGCAAATCATGTAAGAACTGAGAACTCAAGGCAAAAATGACGTTTTGTGTCTTGTGTTTTGTGGACACGTTTTGTGTCTTGTGTGTTGACATCATTTTTGCCTTGAGTTCTCAGTTCTCACATGATTTGCGGTTCTCAACCGAACATACATCTATCATATCTAATGTCAAAAAAAAGATTGCATATATGTAATAAAGTTGCACTTACTAGAAAAAAACTTATTAAGAGTGTTATTTAGGAGTCATTTTTTGAGTGGATATAATCCATCAAATGGATTATGAATCAGTTATCAATAAACGATCACATCACAGTTTGACAAAACACTGACATGTTGAAATGTTAAATCAAATTTGTAATCAATGAATATGACAATTCTCAATTAAAAAAAATCACCCATAACGAGTAATAAAGAAGTGGACTAATGGGAGTAGAGTCAAAATAGAGTTTGAAGCCAATTCCAAGCCACAATGTGTCGAGATGATAAGTGAATTGGGATGAATGTTTCTGCATAATAAGTGCAGCTAGAGGAACAAGTCCCTACCACAGCATCCCTGTCGACTGGGAAAAGGTCAAAAGCCACACACATTAGCAGCAGCAGCTCCACTCCATTCATCATCAAGCACACCCCATAACTGTAAGATGCTGAGAGACTCTTTCGAAAGCTACATTAACTAATCCTAATAAATGCCAACTTGGTCGTCCATGATTAAGATTCAGCTCTTGTGTGTATGGTTGGTTGAGACATGTGAGTGCTTGTAATGTAATGCAATGTAATCTCCTTGTCGTGTTCCGAATCAGACACGCTCTTAGGTTTGACAATGGTGGGAGGGAGATACGTAATTTCCATGTTTATAGTTTAGGTTTGACAATGCTGGCATGCAGACCATTTATTCGATGTGGAACCTCTAAGACTTCCCATGACATCTGGTTGACTTAACTGAAGGCAAATCTGTGTCAAAGATCTACCTTTTTACTGATCTTTCTAACTGGTAGGTGTGTGGTCGAGTAGTCAGGTGATGGTCTGTCATCTTTGAAGTTTCGAGTTCAAGCTCCATAGATAGTTGAGTGAGTGAGTATTTTCTTTGTGTTTGTATTATTGATTGTAAAAAAAAAAATTTAAAAAACCTGATGGGTTAGGGGTGTTCAAAATGGGAGGTCGAATCAGACATGAATTTGGTCTGATTTTCGATCCATTAATATATAAAATTCTGATTTCCAGTTTGGTGCATAAACAAAAAATTTGATTATGATAATCACAATTCTAAATTATCTATTTCTGATACAAAACCGCTGCTTTAAATTAGAGATTTTCAAAACACATCAAGACCACAGTTTAAAACCCGTGTTTTTATGTAAAATTGTAGTATGCTACTGCAAGTTTTGTGTCTTTTAAAATAAATGTACTACGGTTTTCCTACAAGTTGTCAAATATCAGTTAGAGACTGCAAATTTCTTTAAGTAGACAGCCGATCATTATGGGTTTTTTAAAAAAAAAGTAGAAGTGAAATTAAAATAAATGATAGGGTAGAAATGAAATTAAAAGATGGAATGAGAGTTGTCTAAAAAGCATTTTAAAACCGGTCTAAAACGGTCCTATTCAATCTGATCCAATCCAAAAACCCATGGTTCTGGTTAATTTAAATGTTTAGTTTGAAATCTAGTAAAAAAAACTGTCTATAATTTAATTTTTTCTGGTAAGACCGGACCGGTTTTTATTTGGTTTTGTTTTCTGTTCATTGTGAAAATTGATTCCAGATCTCATCCATTCTGTTCCTAATTCGGATTTGAATTGTGAACTTACTCCCTCCGTTCTCTAATACATGTCGTTTAAGGTTAATTTAAGTAGATTAAGGTGAAATTAATGGTAGCGATTGAACAAATTTAATAAGTAAGTGGTTAATATTTTTTGAAAAAATTCATGCAAAAAGTAAAATTGGTAGACGATTACTGATGTGAAATATATTTTTAATTATTTATGATAATGAAATGATTAATATTTGATGTTTTAAGAGTTATTGATATTAAATACGCATTGATAATTGTTAATTGATAAATAATAGTGAATAAAAAAATTCGATTAAGTGATATGTAAAGTAGAACATAAGCAGGGCTAGTGAAAAAGAAAAAAAAATGTACATGACATTAATGACTAACTAACCTAACACTTTGAGGTTGTCCAACCAGGCATTGACTCTCTCTACATTCTTATCTCTTGTAGTATGAACAACTTCTCTAAATATGCTCACTAAAGTGAAGCGTTCTGGAGCTCGACTATTTTTCATATTTGCCCAGACACGCCACCCTTAAAAAGGCGCATGTATGTTAAAGATTTTTTTATTTTTATTTTTGAGAATTACATGTTTGATTTAGGAAAAAATAAACAAAAAATAATCAAATGAAAATCATGATGAATTTAATTGGGTAAACTACAAAAGAATGTATAGACTACCACACTTTCTAAAATCGAAGATATAATTATCAAATTTTACAATTTTAAGAAAAAATCATTTGAAACTGTTTTGTAATTTATTGAATTATCATCCAACCCCGATAAATTGTAAAATAATTATATTTGATCTCTAAATAAAAAATTTAATTTTTATAGTGGCCCAAACAGACACCTCATATAAAAATGACGAGATTTTGTAATTTTATTATGTTAATTTATGTTATTTGAGATCAAATTATATTTTTTTGAAATTTATTGGATTAAATTTTAATTTAATCAATTAAAGAACAGTCTCAAATGACATTTTCCTTAAAATTGCAAATTTTATAATTACACTCCCGATTTTATAAAGTGTCATAACCGTTTTTTATAATTTGTCTTATAGTTTTCCTTTCTCATTTTTCTTTCCTTCAAACTATTCCTTTACTAAACACACCATAAAATTGAAGTGATTGGTAATTAATGGAACTGAACAGTTAAATATGGACGCCACACCTGCACTATGCTAGGATGAAAAAGACGGGAGAGCAAAGCAACCTCAGATTTCAGTTGATGCTCAAGCAAAGTTCTAGTCTCCTCCTTATTTGGAGTCCTCACCATCTTCACAGCAACGGCACTCTGCTTATATATATGTTGAGTATAGTGGTGTTCTCGTATATCATTCAAGTTGAGTTTAAGATTGATCCTCATATATAGCCGGATTTTTTCACTTATTGCTTATTGATTTTGAATATGGATTCAACTAATCTACATGGTATCAGAGTGGATTTTGACCGCACTCTTAGAACATGCCCGTGACGGTTAACTAGATCCGCACGATATCCACTTGTCGAGGTTAACAAAGGTCCTTGCATGTTAGGGGAGCGTTGATCATAATGGTATTATCCCACATCGCTCAAGTTGAGCTCAAGATTGATCCTCATATATAGTTAGACACCCCCACTCATTGTCAATTAACTTTAAGTGTGAATCCAACTAATCTTCAATATACTACGAAAAATTTTACTGTGTTGTGCGCACCGGATGCAAACTTGTTACGAATGAGCTGCGAAAGATCCGCAAACTATTAAATCTCCTCATCTGGGTACTTGAAAACGAGGAAGGCATGGATATGGATGCTTAATTTTTCTTTAGTTTCCACATCTTGAAACATTTAAGTGAGTAGTTGTAACACTTTGACAATCAATATAAAATATCATTATACTCTCTTTTGATTTTGTAATAGACATTTTTTTTTTCTTCTTTATAGTTTCTGCTTCATATCTTCAACCGTGCCGAATTGATCTTGACAATGTTCATCACTTTTTCTCACTCAAACTCACTCATTATACAAACTATAAAAATCTCTTACTCATTGTGGAAACTGGATTGGTACAATACTTTAATATATTTGTACACCATTTTAATCATTTAATATGGTACTATCCTATTTTTTAAATTTGATGTATAGAAAATTTTCCTACAAAGTCTTTAGTATCTGACGCTTTAGCTTGCATTAGTGTATTAAATCACAATTCAATTCAATTATTAATATAAGATCTTTTGTATTTTAGGAGTTACTCTATAAAAAAGTTATTCTTTAAGAAATTGTTTTTACTAATATGAAATGAGTTACTTGTAGAATTTCCGAGTTGGCCCATATTAGATAGTATCCCCGCTCTGACTTAAAAATCCAAACTTGTGAGTCATGGTTCAATAATCCAATATAAGTCACCTCATATTATTCTCACTAGCCAATATGAGACATTTATCAACTTCTCTTCCTCAACATTACTCTAGTGAAGAATTCAAAGAGAATACGTGTCTAATACTTTATCAATCAATATACAATGTCATTATTCTTACTTCTTAATACACTAAACAACTTGACATATAACTCCATTGAGAGCTGCCAAATTTGTAAAAACCCCACACCTTAAACATACTCCACTCTCTAAAGAATAATATATCATGATGATAAATAAATTTACATTCATCCAAAATACTATGGTTTCGGAAAAAACATCATTTAATCTGCTCAAAATAACAATATGTGAATGGAAAACACTTAGCTTATCAACCGAATCACCGCATTGGTTTACCTTAGAAGAATATTCGTCCCTCTATATGTGTCTATATGTGCGTGAGGGTTCAAATGAAATTTCTCCCAGGATAAGACGGTTACAGTCTCTTCTCAATGCACAAAGAGAAGAGACCTCCTCGAAAACTTCTTCATGTAGTCGATACCAACATTCAAAATCTGAGAAAGAGAGTAAGACTCTCTTTCAAGCTTTTCTCATTCGCGTTTCACTCATATTCTTCGCTATTTTTTGGATAGAGAATCCAATTTCTCCTTTAAATAAAAGGAAGAAATACGTGGAACGAAAAACCACACCATGAAACACAATGGCCACTCTGTAAAACACAAAGGCCACGTCGCGAAACGAAACCGTCTTTTTGGTTTCTCAACACAATAAATAAGAAGTCATATTTATCTTTTACCTTATGTTGACTTAAATCATCAACAAGATAAATACACAACTACTTATTAGGTTGAACCAAAAAAAATTAAAACATAATCAAACCGAGTAAGCATGGATTCTCGTAGGATCAGCTGCTCCTACGATCCCAAACCCATGAAATAAATAAAATAAAATAAAAGTGCATTGATAAAGTTCACTGTTATTTTTGAACAACTTTATCTAAAAATTTCAACGAAGGATTTGACTCGTATCCATCATAGATAAATTTGTACCTAACATGTTTAGTTCAACATTCAATTATTAGAATCAAAATTAAACCATTAGGAGTAATTATTGAGCCAAATTCCAACACTTCTCCAATATAAAAACCTTATATCGACACAAAAAAATGTAAAAAAAATCACAAATTTATCACTATATATCCACATCCTTCCGGAACCTTCTGGCCACAATATCACGGCTATTTCTTACATCAGATGGATCAATTCGAAGCCAGCGATTTCAGGGGATGCTCGTGATCCCTTCTGGCTTATAAAAAGTTGACACCTTTTTTTCTTTCATCCTCTCCCAAGAATTGCGACAAGGACGCAAGCTTTATATGGAGTTGGCGAACCGAATCGCGACTTTGCGCTTCACTTTCTCCGATCATTCAGCGCCAACTGGCCATCGTCGCTCCCCCTCGACCTCTCCCGCTCCTCCATTCGAATAGTTTACGTGGAATACAAGTTTCAGATATTGCGGTTTTGCGCGGACTCGGTCTGGGCCGGGCTTATGATTCGGAAGCCCGATCGTGAAATCTTAATAAACCAATTAAAATCATGTGGACCCATTTCGTTCAGGCCCAATTTCTGTGATGGGCCCAGGCAATTAAAGCCCAACGAATCCATAGTCATGTCACCCTCTGGCCGCATCCAGATATTATCTTCGATTTCAGATTTTCAATACTCGAATCCTCATGGCTTCGTATGGCTGCGTCATTGTAAAGAAGTAAAATACGCGGACCGAATCACGAAATTACGAAACTTCGAGGATTGAAATGAGATTGACTTATTTGCAATAGTGGTCCCTCTAATCTACACTACAGTCACAAATTCTTGTGTACTCCGGGAGTACCTACTCTCTCGCGCGACGTCGTTTTTATTTTAATCAAAATGACGTCATTTCATACAATCCTTGTGTGCCTTCATTTCATATTTCACCAAAACGACGTCATTTTTTGTGTTTAACAATAAAACGTGTTAAAACCATTCTTCATAAAAAATGTCTCGATATTCACCAGAATTGCTTATATATTCATCAAAATTAATCATATATTTATGAGATTATTTTATGGTCTACATTTATTTTTTTTACTTCCATATTCATCAGATATGTCTCGATATTCACCAGAATTGATTATATATTCATCAGAATTGCTTCTATATTTATGAGATTATTTTATGGTCTTTATTTCATTTTTTTTTGCTTCCATATTCATCAGAAATGTTTCGATATTCACCAGAAAAGCTTACATATTCACCAGAATTACTTTTATATTTATCAGATTATTTTATGGTCTTTATATATTATTTTTGCTTCCATATTCATCAGAAATGCTTCGATATTCACTAGAATTGCTTATATATTCACCAGAATTGCTCCTATATTTATCAGATTATTTTATGGTATTTATATATTATTTTTGCTTCCATATTCATCAGAAATGCTTCGATATTCACCGGAATTGCTTTTATATTCACCAGAATTGTTCGTTTATTTATCAGATCATTTTATATTATTTATTCATTATTTTTGCTTCCACATTCATCAGAAATGCTTCGATAGTCACCGGAATTGCATATATATTTACCAGAATTGCTCCTATATTAATCAGATTATTTTATATTATTTATTCATTATTTTTACTTCCATATTCAGCAGAAATGCTTCGATATTCACCAAAATTGCTTATATATTCACCAGAATTGCTCCTATATTTATCAGATTATTTTATGGTCTTTATATATTATACTTACTTCCATTCATCAGAAATGCTTCGATATTCACCAGAATTGTTTATATATTCACCAAAATTGCTCTTATATTTATCAGATTATTTTATGGTCTTTATATATTATTTTTACTTCCATATTCATCAGAAATGCTTCGATATTCACCAGAATTGCTTATATATTCACCAGAATTGCTCCTATATTTATCAGATTATTTTATGGTCTTTATATATTATTTTTGCTTCCATATATATCAGAAATACTTCCATATTCACCAGAATTGTTTATATATTCATCAGAAATTCTCCTATATTAATCAGAATATTAAGCATTTCTGGTGAATATCGAGACATGTCTAATGTATATGGAAGAAAAACAAATGAATACAAGCCAAAAAATAATTTCATATATACAATGAAAATTTTGATCAATAAGTCAGTATTTATGATGAATATCGAGACATTTATGATGAATATGGAAGCAAAACTAATTAATACAAGCCAAAAATTAATAAGGTAAATATAAGAAAATTCTGATGAATATATAAGAATTTCTGGTGAATATAGAAGCAAAACTAAAGAATACAAATGAAAAAATAATCTGATAAATACAGTGGTAATTCTGATGAATAAATATGCATTTCTGGTGAATATCAATACATTTCTAATGAATATAGAAGCAAAACTAATTAATATAAGCCAAAAATAATGTGATAAATACAAGGGAAATTCTGATGAATATATAAATATATCTGGTGAATATCTTGACATTTCTGGTGAATATGGAAGTAATAAAAATGAATTTAGACCATAAAATAATCTCATAAATATATAGGCAATTTTGATGAATATATAAGCAATTCTGGTGAATATCGAGACATTTCTGATGAATATGGAAGCAAAAAAAATTAATATAGACAAAAAAATAATTATATAAATATAGGAACAATTCTGATGAATGTATAAGCAATTCTGGTGAATATCAAGACATTTATGATGAATATGGAAGCAAAACTAATGAATTTAGACCATAAAATAATCTCATAAATATAGGAGCAATTCTGATGAATATATAAGCAATTATGGTGAATATCGAGGCATTTCTAATGAATATGGAAGCAAAAAAATGAATATAGACCATAAAATAATTATATAAATATTAGAACAATTCTGATGAATTTATAAGCAATTCTAGTGAATATCAAGATATTTCTGATGAATATGGAAGAAAAAATAATAAATTTAGACCATAAAATAATCTGATAATATAGAAACAATTCTGATGAATATATAAGCAATTCTCGTGAATATCGAGACATTTCTGATGAATATAGAAGCAAAACTATTTAATTTACACCATAAAATAATTTGATAAATATAGGAGCGATTCTGATGAATATATTAGCAATTCTAGTGAATATCTAGGCATTTCTGATTAATATGGAAGTAAAAAAAATGAATTAAGATCATAAAATAATTTGATAAATATAGGAGCAATTATGATGAATATATAAGCAATTCTAGTGAATATTGAGACATTTCTGATGAATATGGAAGCAAAACTAATGAATTTAGACCACAAAATAATCTCATAAATATATGAGCAATTCTGATGATTATATAAGTAATTTTGGTGAATATCGAGACATTTCTGATGAATATTAAAGTAAAACTAATGAATTTAGACCATAAGATAATTTTATAAATATAGGAGCAATTTTGATGAATATATAAGCAAATATAGTGAATATCGGTACATTTCTGATGAATATGGAAGCAAAACTAATAAATTTAGAGTATAAAATAATTTCATAAATATAGGAGCAATTCTAATGAATATATAAATAATTTTAGTGAATATATAAATAATTCTGGTGAATATGGAAGCAAAAAAAATGAATATAGACCATAAAATACATTTATAAATATAGGAGCAATTCTGATGAACATATAAGCAAATCTGGTGAATATCGATATATTTCTGATGAATATGGAAGCAAAACTAATGAATTTACACCATAATAATCTCATAAATATAGGAGCAATTCTGATGAATATATAGGCAATTCTGGTGAATATCGAGACATTTCTGATGAATATGGAAGCAAAAAAAAAAGAATATAGACCATAAAATAATTATATAAATATAAGAACAATTCTGATGAATGTATAAACAATTATGGTGAATATCAAGACATTTCTGATGAATATGGAAGCAAAAATAATTAATTTAGACAATAAAATAATGTGATAAATATAGGAGCAATTCTGATGAATATCAAAACAATTCTGGTGAATATCTGGTCAGTTCTGGTGAATATCCAATAAATTCGGGTGAATTGAATGCAAAGTATTGAAACGACTCAGTTTTGTACGAATAAAAATAATCATTTAATTCAACTTAAACATAAAACAATGTCATTTTAAAATAAATCAAAATGACAACGTACGAGGGAATATTTACTCCAGTACCACAAAAGAGCAGTACAGCTCATCTCGAGGCTCGAGTAAGTGATTGTTAGGCTGGATTTTAGTTAATTAGTCACTAATCACCAGTTAATCCTCGTATTAGAAAGTACTTACTGTATGTATGTGATCTAATCAAAGTTGCTCTTTTTTCAAAATGACATATATTAATGTTCATACTAAGACAACCTAAGTCAGCAAAGTGTATTATTAAATGGGCTTTCGTGTCACATCATTACCTTTAATTATTATTTACAAATTACAAGCTTATTTTGATTTGAAGATTTTAAAAATTAGGGATTTTTAATGTTATTGTTAAGTGCATAATTATTTAAAAGTTTTTTAAATCTGTCAGTGAAATAAATATAATTTATATTGAATTAAAGATTTATAACTTACAAATATAAAATTTAAAATGATAATTTAAATGTCAACAGTAAAGGAGAAATAAATTCATTTTCATAGTAAATGATTTCTCGCCGACATATAATTCAGTACTGAAAAACAGAGCGTCAGTGGGCCCTGCGTATAACCAGTCGTTGGATTCGACGAAGATATGAAACCATTGAATTCAACGGGTGAGATTAATTATGTAAACTCACTTTGAAGGACGAGCTGAGGGCAGTATTGTCATTTCGCCACCCGTGCGCACCTTTCTTCTTCAGGATCATCTTCACTCCACTCTTCTCTCTCCCCTCTGTGTTTCTCTCTATCACTCTCTGTGCAAGTGTTGTCGGATCTCCGATGGGGACTCGAGTGCCGTCCCACCAGCTCAGCAACGGCCTCATCGTCTCCGGCAGGCCGGAGCACCAGCTGAAGGAACGGCCGCCGGTCATGGCTTCCAGAGCCGTTCCTTACACTGGCGGCGACGTGAAGAAGTCCGGCGAGCTGGGGAAAATGTTCGACATCCCAGTGCTGGATCCGGGCTCGGCGTCGTCTTCGTCTTCCAATTTCACACAGCCGCCCCTTTCAAAGCTCTCGCGGCCGTCTTCGTCCTCGAACCCTAACAGCGGATCTGTCCGATCCAACTCGAACTCGGGTCCGTTTCCGAGGAAGTCATCCGGGCCGATTAATTTACCGGCGACCGGGCTGATCACCTCTGGGCCGTTGAGCGGGGAGCGGGGGCGGAGGTCGGGGCAGCTGGAGCACGTGGGGTCGATTGGCAAGAACGTGTACGGAGCGGCGGTGACGGTGATGAGCGGGGATGCTTCGTTCGAGTATAAGATGAGCAGGTGGGTAATGTGGGTGGCGGCGGTGGTGATCGCGATGGGGTTGTTGGTGGGGGCGTTTCTGATGGCTTCGGTGAGGAGTCCGGTGTTTCTAGGGGTGGCGGTTGGGATGTTGGTGTTCATTGGCGGCGGCGTGGTTTGGAATTTGATCTGGGGAGTGAAGGGTGTGGAAGGGTGGGTCGAGAGGTATCCTGATGCTGAGCTCCGAGGCGCTGTTGATGGCCAGTTTGTGAAAGTTACTGGGGTAAGTTGATGCTCTTCTGCACCCTGGATTCTTCGATTACTTGATGCTGTGACGATGTGATAGTGAACAAAGGAACCATAGAGATTGAAGGATTCAGGATTCATGTTTGGCTACTCATTTCATTTAGCATGTTTGGTTGATGTTTTCTTGAAGAGCTTTTGAAGCGTGTTTTGTTTGTGACTGAGCTAAAGTGTGTGTTGTTCGTTTTGTTGTTTAGGTTGTGACTTGTGGCAGCATTTCGCTGGAATCATCTTATAATAGGATTACTCGATGCATCTATGCTTCTGCTGAACTGGTGGAGTTCAGAGGGTGTGGTGGGAAGTGCACGAAAATCAAGCATTCGGAGGTTAGCTCATAGAACTGAAACTTGAGACAGCGGTTGTAATTGTTATCGTATGCTTTTGATCAATGGTGTGTAGTAGCTCTGAGCCCGCCCTTTTCTGTGACGCTTATTTTGGTGTTTTAAGTATTAGAAACATTCTGCTTGACACTTCAGTCTAATACATCGTGCATCTTAAGCATGGGTAGCGGCATTTCAGTCGGGTGTTCTTTTATTTACGATCAATACCAGATCAGCTCAGAGTGTTTCTCATTTTCAATGTGTTTTGCGAACAGAAGCAGGTTGGCGATTTCTACATTTCGGACTTCCATACAGGGCTAAGAGCCATGGTGAAGGCTGGTTATGGAGCCAAAGTTGCTGTATTTGTTAAGCCAACTACTGTTGCCTCTGTGACAAAGGAAAACCTTGACTCTTCTCCGGCCTTTGTGCGCTGGCTTACTGATCGGAAGCTTTCCAGTGACGCTGGTTGCTTAATGCAACAGCTTAAAGAAGGGTGAGCTTCATATTACTGCTCCTTAACCTTACCTCTTGTAAAAATCGCTGATTTCTGTAGTGGGTCATTGCAATTTGGATTTCAAATTAGTACTAAAATGTTACCTGTTCAGTTCGTGGTCCATGAATAATTCTAACTTTTTTGGAAAATGCAGGTGCATCAAAGAGGGTAGCACCGTGAGTGTGATGGGAACGGTTAAGCGTCACGACAATATGCTTTTGATTGTTCCACCCCCGGAGCCTGTTTCATCCGGCTACCAATGGGTTCGTTGTCTGTTCCCGAGGCTTATAGACAGTATCGTTATCAAATGCGACGATAGTCAAGACTCTGATGTTGTTCCTGTGTAGATAATCTTAAGCTCGGCTCTAGCATCTCATATAGCTGTAAATCACAGCCATACTGACATGAATAAACTGTAAGACGGAAGAAATGCGTTCTTTCCTCAGTTTCGACCGAAAATGGCATCTGGAAAGATTATATGGAAGAGTGCCGTTGTCCTGAATCGCAATTATCTCTGCATTATGTATGTGAAGACTTCTTGTACAGAATATGTTGAGGTGTCTCTCAAAGGTACATGATATCTATCATATGCCTGTGATGAATCCTTGTAACAGAGCCACAAGGCTTTGCTAATGGAGGCAATTTGCTTTCTAGTAATACCCTTTCGTCATTATGTTCTGATAAAAAAAACTATGGCACAATTTTCTTTTCACAACTTCTGTAAAAGGTACATAACTTTAGCAGCCAAATGACATGCATAAAAACCACAATTGAGATTAAGCCACTGAATCTAAAGCCTTGAAGGCATGCCTCCGGCCACTACCAGAGTCTCCCCGGTCATATAAGATGCATCATCTGAAGCCAAAAAGGCAACTGCTGCAGCCATGTCCTGGGTGGTTCCTAATCTTTTTAACAGAGTCTTGGACTCAATCTCTGTCCTCTGCAGAAGAAACTATTGATTAGAATAAATTCTAGCAGCTGAAATCAATGTGTGAGTAAAGAGAGGGCTTGAATAAACTAACAATTCCTTCATCTCTTCTGAGGAAATCAGCAAAATGTGTTGGTACGAAACCAGGAGCAACACAGTTCACTCGGGTGTCAGGAGCCAATTCAGCAGCAAGGGCCTGGAGAACATAGCAGCCAATGTCTTTTAAGTGCAAGTGCTAAACACTTAATTTACTTTGTGAAATAAACAACGAAGCAAATTCTATACTAACAATAAAAAAAATAAAACTAATTGTGAGCTTGCCTTAGTCAGGCCAAGAAGGACCGTCTTCGTCACACCATACATAGCCAATAAAGCTTGTGGGTGATAACCAGCTATTGACGAGATAAAAACCACAGATGATCCCTTAGACATATGAGGAGCTGCTTCCTGTATCACAGAGTAATATGGAGTCATTGATTGCCACATGATACTCGAAAATGCAAGATGAGAGCTCTAACAGAAATTTTCAATTTCTTTTTTATCTGTTGGAGAAAAAGAAAAGAAAAGATGCAAGATCAATTATGGTGCTTAAGTGTTTGTCACCAAATGCATTAGTCATCCTCATCGACAATTCGCACCCATGAAATAACAAGTTTAACAAGACAATGCTTTATTGGAATAACGCATACCTGCAGAATTAGTATACCGACTTTAACATTAACTTCCCAGAGCTTGTCAAGAACAGATTCCGGGGTTTCCAGAATTCCACCGGTTGTTGGGTTCGCAGCAGCATTAGAAACAACAACATCAATTTTTCCATATTCCTGCAGTTTAAGAAGGAAGATCAAAATTTGATAAAAGCAGACAGAAGTGATTCAACACCAATAATTTCACTACGCAAAATGAAAAACAAGAAACAAAATTTCCTCCCATTTCTGTTATACAATTACCGACCCACAAAAAAAAAAACCAATTTTCTGACTATTCCTTGCATTCACAAACTTCAAAATATCAGTGATTTCACACCATTTTTAAGACAAATCAAGAGATCAGCTGGCAGTCTGATCTTGCTTTCCCCATTTAACCAAGCATTGCGAAACAGATCCAGAAAAATGATAAGGAACAACAGTGATTCACCAAACACATGGTTGATATTAGGCAGCCAACATACAAGATGCAAGCTAAACTGGCCTTTTTACACACCATACAACATTTCAATAAAGTTAAAATTAATATAAGAATCCAAAAATCCCATCAAACTCCCTCTCATGTATTCCTACTGAAGTGAAAACCAGTCAGTGCAGATAAAAAATTGCAGTTGTAGAGGCAACTCCATTCACTTCTGTGAACACATATAAACTTGGAAATGTAACTTTCTGAGATGATGATGACACACCTGAACGGTCCTCTGAATCAAATTCTTCCTATGCTCCTTATTCGACACGTGGCAAACCAGTCCCAAAACCTCAATCCCCTTCTCCTTCAGCTTCTCCACCGCCTCATCCACGTTTTTCTGCACTCCAAATCCGCAATCCGGTCCATCAATCACTCTAAAAAAAATACGGAAACACAGAAATGATCCAAACTAGGGCGTTGAAATTGACCTGCTTCCGAGAGGAGATAACGACAGCGGCGCCTTCCGATCCGAGGCGCTCGGCGATGCCGAACCCGATCCCCTGCGTGGAGGCGGTGACGATCGCGACCTTGCCGACGAATCGCTTGGTCTCCATCGAAGCTGGCCCGAGTGATGAAATGTTGCAACAGTGATACAGACGTCCGATGCCTTGCCGTTGACAAGTTTGACGCGTATGAACCGTTGGATTCGACGCATATTGATCGTTGGATTCGATCGCATTGCGATGATCCTTATTCTTTTGGTTTTCATATCTAAGTAGGATTTATTATTTTAGTTAGCTTTTTCAGAAACAAAAATTTCATTTGACAAAATTATTTGCAACCAATTGGCACCGGTCTTTTAAAAAATCGTTAGAAATATTATATTTTTAGGTGACCCAAAAACCTCTTTTGAATAGTTGATATTAAAAATCTCTGTTATGAAAATTTTCCAATATATTGTCAAAATTTTAAGTGTGAAATGATTTAATCATTCCAATTTTCATATTTAAAAGTCTCGGGAGGAAGAAAAGTTTCAAAATCTTTAATAGAAAAGAAAGGCCAAAAGCTAGAAAGAGATTGAGGATTACTTACGAATAAAGAACAAAAATCAAAATCCGCTTCTACTATAAATTTGGTAGTTCTTATGGTTGCTTTTTTATGTTTAGATTCTCATTTAGACTACTTTAATAAAAAGAATAGGGAAGAACCATATTGACCAAAAATACGACTATCTAAATTTAAGTCACAAAAACTAAATGACATAAATTGAATTACAAACAAAAGTAATATGAAGTTTTTCGACCATATTTCGTTGTCTTTTCGGCCAATTTAAGACATGTGGAGGGTTTTTTATTTCAAATAATGGTTGACCAAAAGGTGGCTGAAAAATGACAGAAAATTGAAAAATAATGTCATCACATTCTAAATCATGTTTCGACCACTTTTCTCTGTTCCATTCGTTTACAGCAGAATATCAATGCAAATAAAAATGGGCCGTAAAAAGGACAGAAAGCGCAAATGTCCCATTTTTACAGTCAATTTTCCGTCCATTAACCGGCAAACTTTATTTGTCACAAAAATATAAAAATCAAATTCGATCCCAAATCTCCAACTCTTTCTTCTCTTTTTCTTTCTTTTCTTCCTCCACTCTTCTCCCCTTGCCGCCGCCCCATGTCGTTGTCATGCCAGTTGTTGTCGCCTCCATCATCCCGTGTCATCTCCGCCTCCATCGTTTCTTGCCGCCTTCGCCTCTGCCATTCCGTGCCGCCTCTGTTATGTCCCTGAATTCGATCGAAACCCTAGGTATAACCTCATCCTTCCTCGTATCTTATAATTACACGTATAGATAATATTACATCCCAATAAATGTTTATTTTATAAAAAATTGAGTAACTACATGACACAAAATCGTAGAATAGAAGAAGGAATGCATATTATTTTTGACGATACTGGATTTGATCACTAGTGTGGGAGGGTCATTCATATTAAAGTTATGATTTTAATATGTATTATTTGTGTGTACAAAAAAAATCAAGCCCATATACCCTTGAAATGTGAGATTGGACAACCGTGAGTTTTAATCTTGGTCAACATAGTTTTTAATTCATGAGTTCAAGCCACTCTCAACTCTTTTATGCCAAGTTTTTTTTTATGTCAATGCTACACCGAGATATATAATGGGGATGAAAGCCTTCAACAAAGCAGGACGTGTGTATAATATGTCAAATTAAACGCTCATTAATTCTAGTAATAAAAATATGAGAATTGTTCATATTATAGGGTGAAGACTGATGACTTTTTACAACTCAAACAATACATATTTTCAAAAAATGAAATTTCTATTTCCCAAAAAGGTGGGACATCTATGAAATTTTAGTTCCACACAAGGCAACTCTTTTCGATAAGTTGAAATTCATAATTTTGGTATGATTAAATGTGATTGTTATGAAATAAAAATAAATATGTTGTGATTTTTTATACAATGCGTTGTTGTGTGTTATAGAGTGAAAGCATTGGAATCACAACGACTAGAATATGATTATTCAACCCATGCAAAATTTACTGAGTTGAACAACTAGAGTGATGATTTCAAAATTCTATTAAATATTAATAATTTTATGAATGAAACTTATTTCTTATTAACTATCTGAGAAGCTGTAAAAGCAACATTGATGATTTATTAATTACAAATATATGGATCATGTTATTATATTTTATTTAAAATTCTCCTTGCCGTTCCCCCTAACTCCTCTTATCATATTATAATTTAGTTGAGGTCAAAAAGAATAAATGAAACTTATGCATAAATAACACCAATGAAATCTATGTTCCTAGTCAGTTAACAGATTACTTTTGCCCAGTAATAAATTTCTCAGTGATGACATTCCAAGACATTTTCAGCATTCTCTTGATGACTTGAGATTTTTTTCCATTTATATCTTTGTCAACTGTGTCCTCTTCAAGTGTCTTGTTGTCATTGTGGCAGTCCTCACTCCCCTCATAGTGGTCATTTAATTTTAATATTTTTCAAAATAATAATTTTCTTTTCAATTTATCTGCTACAAGATTCTTATAAGCAGAGTCTTTATTGACTTGGGGTTTTTTTTTCATAAACACTTTTCTTGATGGTGCTGAGAAAATGATGTTTATGAAATCTCACATTAGGTCATCAAAGAATGACATGGAAAGAATCTAGTAGCAGATAAATCACAAAAAAGTTTTTAGTGAGGAAAATGATTTAAACTTAAATAACCAATGTGAGGGGAGAGAGGATTGCGACAATGAGAATAAGAACTTAAAAACGGACATGATTCACAAAGATGAAATGAAAAAATCCCAGGTCATTGAAGAACGTTATGTTGAGAATTAACTGATAGATAAATTATAAAAAAATTTATAATTGGCCAAAGTGCTGACTTGAATGACTACAATCCATCTGAAGATGAGACTATTTTTGAATATGATGGTTTTTTGGGATAAGTTGAAAGAGTTGAAATGATATTAGGAAATATGCAAGGTCCATCCTGAAATTTTGTTTTTATCAATTTAGTTTTAGTTTTGAACTTATATTCCATAGCTATTATTTATGCATAAATTTCACTGCTTCTTTTTTACCTCGAGCAAATTATAATATGGTGTGAATAAACTTTGGCAGGGTGTGATTAATAATATTGAAATCGCATACACAAATGTAGGATTGAGTTTTTCGAACCATGAGGCATAAATCCGGATGCAGAATGCCCATGAATTAATATATGCTAGTTTTGATTCAAACCCGAGATATAAGTGTGGATCCAAATCAAAACTATTAGGTTATCTATTTGATGAACACGCCAACTGTCACGTCTATGCCGGTATCTAGGGGTGTTCAAAATCCGGTCCGGACCGGAAATTGACCCGGAACCGGACCGGAATGGACCGGACCGGACCGGACCGAAGGATTCCGGTCCGGTCTTCGGTCCATCCATTTTTGAGATTCCGGTTCGGGTTCCGGTCCGGTCCAAACCCGGAAAAATCCGGTCCGGACTGGAATGGACCGGTTTGGTACTTTTTTAATAAAAAATTTATTTTTATTAAAATACTTAAATATATCTTATTTAATATATAAATAAAATTATTTTTAATTCATATTTCTATTAAAAATTAATTAATTTTTTATGATTCCGGTCCAAACCGGTCCGGTCCGGTCCAAACCCGGAATTTTCCGGTCCGGTCCGGTCCAGACCGATTTAAATCCGGTCCGGTCTTCGGTCCTCACATTTTCTCGATTCCGGTTCCGGTCCAAACCGGTTCCGGTCCGGTCCGGTCCGGTTTTGGACCGGTGAACACCCCTACCGGTATCCACACACGAGTGGGTGGATACGGTGCCTTCTAGAGTACTAGCTCCCGGATAAACCTCTCTCTCATCCTTTTTCTTGGAAGAACTTACGTCCACAAAATAGAAAGTATTAAGCTTCTATTTATAGTGAGAATCATGCTTTTAGGTTTCAGTCCATGGACCAAACTCATCAGTTGTGTTAATGGATTGGGCCCGTGGGTCAAATCCAATGAGTATTATTTCTGAGTCATACCCATGACCATTAGGTTCATCTGAATCAGTCGCGGGTGAACCGAATCATATGTGAACTGAATCTTATTTGACTTTTTCTCAAATTAATATCCCTCACTTGATTGTCTATGACCCTATAAATTTTTCTTGATTATCCATGGACAAAAGCTCATTGCTAATAAGGGATCCAGAGTAAGACATTATGATTTCTTTTTAAGAATAACTAGTTCTTGAGGTAACCAAAATCTAAGTCAATAAGAGTTAATTAACTGGTTTAATGCCTTAATGGGCAGAAACTAACAAATAAATCATCTGTGTTGCTTATAAAGCTTCTCAGGACAGTTTATTAGAAATAAGTTTCCTTCATTAAATCAAAATAAATTATATCATTTTGCGCACATAAAGAAAATGACGTCTTTTGATAACCAAACGATGTAATTTTCACATACAAATCTAAATCTTATAATAATATTAGTTTTGAAATGTAATGATGAATTTTATTTTAGAAAATCAATCAAATTTGTTTTTCATCGCATCTTTTTTGGAAATCGTGGTAGTTCTGATCGCAATTGGGTAAGCGGTGATAGTTCAGATCCCCTTTTGGATTTTTCTCATAATTTTTTAAAATACATGGAATGAGAAACCCCCAATTCCATATTATGATAAAAGTACTGTATGTTGACCTACAATTAGGTACCAAAACAACGAACCACTCCACAATGGGTAACACAACCATGATTTGCCCAACCACAAACAACACAATTATGATTCACCCCATATAGGGCTACACAAATATGATAATACTAACAAAACATGATAAGATTAACGAACTTTCAAGATCAGAACGAGATATTGGAAGTGGTATCAAATAGAATTTCAGGACAGATTTCAAAAGAATTTTCCAAAAATGGATATTTTTTAAAAGAATGTCTTTTCCTAAGATGTCAGAAATATAAAAATAAATAATCTCATTGATTCTGAGATATTTTATCTTATTTGTGGACAATTGATGTTTTGGCACTATTACTATAAAGAAAAGTTGTCGGATTTGTTTATTCTTTCGTCTTGTCAAAGAAGATTGAATAAAAAAAGTAGGAAGTTTGTAACTTTTTATTACATACCATTGCAATCAGTTTTTGTGTGTTTTTGCATGAGCTGTACGAGATAAAATTCTCTTATACGGTTCTCGAAGGGAGAGTCCTCTTGGCTTACCCTTCTCAATAAAATGTATGATTGGTTTGGTAACATTTAAAGAATAACTGAAGTTTATAAACAAAATGAGAATGGTGAGAGTTACTTATCGAAAAATCGAAACAACAATCAAGACGAACACAAGTCACAAAAAGATTATAAGTAATAACAATAATATCTAATGAACAAACCTCATGTGATTCAACACATATTTAAGGTGAAGCTTTCTGGACTAACATATTTATGATTCTTATATTGTTCAGAGAAATCTTTCTTATCCAAATAATTTGAATATCATAATCATTTGATTTGGATACGGAAAAGGGTCACGGATCTACCAGATTTGTAGAAATGATTCTATACTGAATCTTGTCCCATGTTATAAAAAAAAGAGTCAAGAATCGCCCAAATCAGATAACATACTAAAAAGATCCATCGAATTAAAAATGAGTGATAGAACTATCCAAGTTTATTGAGACATTTTCTGATTCTCCGATTTGTGGGTTATCGAAAGTTTGAAGTTTCTCATTTAGGTTATCTATTATGTCTCCGTATATTCTTTTATTTTTTACGGAATTTCAAAGTAAAAAAAAATTGTGAATTTTACCTGCACTATTAAAATTTTATGGTGGCCGATTATTAACATTAGGCTACAAATTAAAAATTTTCATAAGTAGATCCTAAACTTTAAAGACATATTTTTTACGCACTATGAATTTTAAACTTTCGAATCATTACATTTGAATTCAAAATACATAAAAATAATTTTAAAAATTTAGAAGTACAAATATGAGTTTTTGCTGTTGTTATATGAAATGAATAAACGATTCGAGCTTCAGAGAGTGTTGTTTCATATTTGTATTTTTTTTTTAGTTTTTCATATTTAATCTCTATTTTTCAGTGTTATTTTTAGTAATTTCAATTTATTTTACTCATATCCTAATGAGAAATTAAAAATTAGAGGAAATATAGTATTTGACAGCTAGCAAAACGTAAATGAAAATTAATATATATGAGTGACAGTTTCAGAAATTTAATTTTAGGGGTAAAAAGAATCCGTCATCCCAGCTATTTTGAATATAATGTTGAGACGATTATCTGAAATATTCTCATTGTCTCCGCCACTGATATATAGTAACATAATACGATAAAGCACGTAAAATTATGCTTCTCTTATTCATTAATTAACGAAACTGGATCATTCCAAGTTACATGCCACACTTATTTTCTTATAAATTCTAAACAGATTTAAATCCAACAAGAGTTTTTTCTTGTTTCAGATTCTCATACACAAGAGCGTCATACTGTTTCGGACTGCCGCTATCCGATGAGGCCGACAGCTGCAGGCCGTAGTATGTCCCCGACACGATCTTCTCTGCTCCCCGCGCCACCTTTTCAAATGTCAGTTTTTCGTTGATTTTCTTATTGTACTCGTCCACTGCAAATTTTCCGATGGCCACAATGCTTGGATCAGTGACATCTTTTATAGGTACCCACTTGCCGAAGAAGGTGTCGGGCTGGGGAGCTTCGGCCTCATCCTCTTCGCTGCCGGAGATCAAGGGCGCAGCGCAGGCAAGAAGGGCGATGAGAAGAAGAAGAGCGGATTTTGAGAAATCCATAATATTGGCTTCTCAGAGTCTTGTTGAGATATTTGAGATGGTCTGATCTTTGCAGTGTTGTGGTGTTGAATTTATAAGCATCAGAATTTGAGAAGTTACAAACAGTTTAGGAAAATGTTGTTTCTGATTTGTCTAGTAAACATGTCTGATTTAAGGTTGTTTAATGTATGTTTTAACGTTCAATGACATTTTTGGTTTGAATAAATGGAGTCTGATCCTCAAGCTAAAAATAGTAAATTGTGATCTTATTCTGATTTTATTTTAACACGTTTAATAGATGTGTGATTATAAAAATTAAATTATATAGTTTTGCATGGCTATTTTTTGCTTGACATTGGCATGATGTGATTTTAATTTTAAATAAGTTAAATGAATAATGTAGAATTTGAGTCTCAATAAAATCCCTTAATTATTACATTCCTAGTAAACAGTCTCATTTAATAAGAATAAATAATATGGTTTTTATAATCATTCTTAAAAATGTGAATGCATGTACATAAAGATTTCACATGTCAGATACCATATTTTCCAAAATTGTAGATTTAACAAATCAAATGTTATTATATTTAGTAACCACAAGGTGACTTATTATGGTTAAAATGAATCATTGTAAACATTATATTAATTATTTTAGTATCGGTCAGTCTGAATTCTACTAAAAACATTTGAAGTTTAATAAGTCATAAAAAACATCATAGGTTTCAAACATAGTTATTAAAACCGGACCGGACCGGTGCATGGTCCGGTTCGGTTCGACTAGCAGTACCGCTCTGCATAGTAAACCGGGTTTGACCAAACGAACCAGAAACCGGTTGTCTTGGGCATGTTAGGCATGCACATCTACCACCCGTCCACTCCAATTTCTATATTGTTTTATGTTGCAACTTATATATATATATATATTAAAAGTTCTGTGAAATTAGACCAGCGGTTGAACCGGTTCGAGCCGCCGATTCAACCGGTAAACCGAAAAACGGAGCTCTCACCGGTTCGACTGCCGGTCCGATTCTGATAACTATGGTTTCAATAGGATATTGATAGAAATTGACTCGATTTCAAAATATGAACAACATTATTTGAAGTTTGTTGTAGTTATATATTCTATTTTCATTATTTACTGAATTACTATTTTGGTAGGATTGGAAATTCTATTTGACTTAACATTAGTACCATATAAATAGGATATTTTAGTGACACAAATTAAGAATGATGAGAGAATATTTTCCAATAGAATTTACAAGGAATTCTTATTGAATGATGTA
>NQLW01000068.1:1679118-1718730 GCA_002312845.1 Kalanchoe fedtschenkoi
ATTCCTTTGTTTGATGTAGGAAAAATTTATGAAAAAGAAAATTGCATGGAAAATTAGAGGGAAAGTTAAAGTAAAATAAAAAGAGTTTTGAAATTTTCCTTCCAATTTTCAATTTGAACTAAACAAAGGAAAATAAAATGAAATCCATTATGAATTTCACTTTCCTTCAAAAAAATTTTCATCAAATTTTCCTGAGACCAAACACACCCTTAAGAGATCAACATGTGGGGTTATTTCTTTAAATGTGTTTTGTCCTACGCATAGTGAAGAGATAATTTTTCATAATCTGTGTTTATTTTCATAAGTTTTTTTTATTTTAAAATATTTAAATTAATTTTTTATATAAAAATCAATGCTAATTTATTTTGTTTAATATGGTCAGATTTTTATGAAACTTGAAGTGCGTTTATAAAGGGTGAAGATGCTTATATGAATCTTAATTTGAACACAACTGTTTTTATAATCATGTTTTCAAAACCGTCAAGGTAAACTTTTTTTATTTTAAATGTATTCGAATTCATTATTAATAAACATCTCCGCTAATTTATTTTCAGTAATATGTTTTGTTACGTGGTCATGTCTTTATGTAAGAATCATAATGAGTTGAAGGTCGGTTTAGAGAGCTTGAAGATAATTATATGAATCTGAATTCGATCTATTTTAATTTTTTCTGAACCGTGTTATTTTTCAGAATCGGTTTTTAATGAGGACATCACACCATGGAATCTACAAACTGCGTCTAATCTTATTAGTGATAGAAATCCTAATTAGCTTAGGAGAAGCCCTATTTTTCTTCCTTATATATAGATAGTTGTAGTATTCTTTTTCAGTTGGATTTTGTTTAGATTAAAGTTAGCTGTTGTTTCTTTTCCTGTATTCGCGTGTGTCGGCTAGATCGCCCGTTAACTTGTCTTCAGAATCCCAACTCTTGTTTTTATTTCAGATTTGCAATTTCAGTTGCTTATTCATCTTGTTCTTGTTTGTTCTTCGTTTGCTTGCACGTACAAGAACCTTCGTGGTCAGGTTGATCGTGCTTCCGCAAGATCAATAACACTTCTGGAGTAGGTGTAACGATTGCTAAGGCGCAACGTCCTGGACAGTTGTAGTCGGATCGCCAACGTCTCCTCCTCCCAAATCGAAACCCTATCTCATCGAAAGATCGGGACCACATAAAATCCTATCAATTGGTATCACCCTCATTCTGCCAGAGGATTCAGCGGGTGATGAACTCTTAGAGTGTGCTTCCGCTAATTCTTTGGTTGTTTTAGATATGCGAGGTGATGATTGCAATGTATAAGAAGGTGGATTGCAATACGAGTAAGGCGCAATAGCTACTTGATTTGATGACATCTCACAAGTGCGTTGTGACCAAGAATCAACACTTCCTACAGAAAAGTTAGTTTTCGTGCCATTGCAACATTTCTGCTTTTCTTTTTCAGCATTACAAGCAACATGAAACAAAGGAGTAACATGATTGGATTCTTTATAACCTAAAACTTTCGGAATTTCAGGGTTCAATCCACACATAAATCTAGACATAGCAGCCTCTACATCTTCTACTAAACCACTACGCATCAAAGCTACTTGCAACTGTTGGTAATACTCCTCTGTAGTTTTAGTACGTTGTACAAACTGTTGCAATTTTTTAAACATATCACGTGCATAATATGAAGGAACAAATCTAACACGCATTATTCCTTTTAATGCATCCCAAGTTTATGGTGTACTATTAGGATTCTTACGACAATACTCACTCCACCAAACAGAAGCAAAATCCCTAAATTCACTAATAACAGCCTTAACCCTTTTATTTTTTGGAAAGTCATGGCATGCAAATTTCTTATCTACGTTTACCCCATGTAAGATAATAATCAGGGTCATATTTACCAGTGAAAGGTGGCATGGTGAATTTATTCCTTTCTAGTAAATTATTATAATCATGTACCTCTCGTCTTGGTAGTGTATTTAACAGATTGGTGCGGTTGCGTTGATGCTTTCGAGCATCTCCATGCTCGGTGTCCACAGCATTCTCATCTTTTTGACCGTGGGTTTGTTGATATGTGCATGTTCTTTTGAGAGGGGCACGAGTCATTTCCTCAATTCGATTCATGATTGCAACGAGAGAGGTGTTGATTTCTCCCACTGAGGTATTCAAGGCTGCAAGCTGGCTTTTTGTACCCACCCAATCATTCTCTGAAGATCCTGTCATCGTTAGTTGAAAAACATGAAACACACAAGAATATGCCCCTATGTGCTGCTCGAATTGGGTTCTCTCAAGAAAAAGATAGTTCACTCAATAAAGTGGCTTCTGGAATATATATGCCTCTCAAGAATGTGGTTCGCTTAAGTCTCTCACTCTCAACTTCTTCAAACAAGTTCTTACAAATTCTTACCAAACTTTGCAGGTGGTGATGGCTGCCAACAAATTAAAAATAACTTCTGAAAGTCGATATATCGATGGCTTTCACAAATACCCTTAAGTTGTAGACAAATATGTAGTGGGGTTATAGGGATAGGCTGAAAAGAATGAGAAACAAGCCGGAACCACGTTGGCCAAAGTCAAATTGAATACCGCTTAATGATGGGACTGTGCTGGCCTAAAACTTGAGTCTGCTAGAGACGTGAGCCTAATACAAATGTAGTCACGGAATAGAGAACAACCTATCACAAATAATGAATGAAGCTAAAACTTCTGTAATTGCTATTTTTTTTCTTTTTTTTGGCACCGAGCTTTTTTTTCACTGACTCGGTTTCTTTTCTTTTTTGTTCAGCGATTTTTTTTATCACTGATTTTTTTTTTGCAGAAGTGCAGGAAGTAACTTTGTTACAATGAACTAAAAATAGGCAGTAGTTCACTACGAAAATTTGAAATCCGTAACTGTAAAATTATATATATTTTCTAACGTGCTAAGAACTCGAAACTCTAAATGACCAAAAACTTAGACCAGCAACTAGACACGACGATGTAGCAGAAAATTCATTAAGCCAAGACCAAGAAGAAAAAAAGGCTCAAAGTGTGTGTAGGCTTAGGGTTTAGGAGAAGAAGAATTTAGAAACTGAAATCTGGAATTCAAGCACGAAAAAGAAAAAGAAAAATAATTTTGGGTTTTTTTTTGGTAGAAAGTAGGGGGAGAATACGAAAAAAATTAGAAATCTCTCACCGAGAAATTTGGCTCTGATTACCAATTGATAGGATTTTATGTGGTCCCGATCTTTCGATGAGATAGGGTTTCGATTTGGGAGGAGGAGACGTTGGTGATCCGACTACAACTGTCCAGGACGTTGCGCCTTAACAATCGTTACACCTACTCCAGAAGTGTTATTGATCTTGCGGAAGCACGATCAATCTGACCACGAAGGTCCTTGTACCTGCTAGCAATCGAAGAACAAGCAAGAACAAGATGAATAAGCAACTGAAATTGCAAATCTGAAATAAAAACAAAAGTTGGGATTTTGAAGACAAGTAAACGGGCGATCTAGCCGACACGCGCGAATACAGGGAAAAGAAGCAACAACTAACTTTAATCTAAACAAAATTCAACTGAAAAAGAATACTACAACTATCTATATATAAGGAATGAAACTAGGGCTTCTCCTAAGCTAGTTAGGATTTCTATCACTAATAAGATTAGACACAGTTTGTAGATTCCATGGTGTGATGTCCTCATCAATTTTTTTATTTCAAATGTATTCGCATTCATTTTCATAAACATCCCGGTTAATTTATTTTGTGTTATGTGGTTAGGTCCTTATGGAAGAACCATAATGTGTTAAAGCCATATTTGGAGAGGCTAAAGATAATTATAATAACAAGAATTCGACCTATTTCTATGTTATTAATTGTCACATTATTGTTACAAATTTGAATTCAATATAATCATTATTATATATCATTTGATGTCTTTACTGCAGTCTTTGATATGTTCTATCATCAAATGTAATTATTATTCATTTTACATACAACAATCTCAAAATTCAAGCCATTGATATATTTGGTATTATTGCAAATAAAATTTATTATATAACTGATTTGTTTTTATTGGTGAATAAAAAAATTAAAATATATTCAAATCAATTTAGAAGCCAAAATATGTAAACAAAAATTTCTTTACATTCTCTCACACTTAAAATGCTATTTACCACGATTCAATGAGCCTTACAATGTAAGTTGAATCTAAATTTTAAAATAAAATATTTTAACAATGTTTATAAATATATTAAGTACTAAAAAAGACTTTGAATTTTGTTAAAACATATAATGTATATAGAAGTACAAAGTGTACTATAAAAGGTATAATTTTAATAATTAATGTATGGGAAAATATAATTGCTTATCAAAAAAAGAAAACTCAATAATTAATTACATTAAAAACAAAAACAAACCCCCAAAATACCTCAAAAAAATTGACTTAAATGTATTTTGCATAGCCAGCTGAACTGGAACAGAGGATAAACCAGTAAGACATTCGGTTTTCGATATTCCGGTTGAATCAATAGTTCAGACAAGTTTGATTATTTGTCAAAATACATGTATAATTTCAAAATATTAAATTTTATGTATCAATCTCAATACATAAATAAAATGATTGTGGCTTGCTGGCAGAAGCGCACTTCTTCATTTGTAAAGTTAAAAATAGCAATTTTGCTTTAAAAAAAATTGGTCGGAAACTGGCCGCAATCTTCAGGCCGGCCTATTTCCGGCCTATTTCCGGTTTATTATCTGTCACATTTGGCGTTTTAAAATAAAAAAATTAATAATTTATTATTCGAAAATGGCTGTAAAGTGATAGAAAAATGTGTGGTATGTCCGGCTTATTTGCGGCCACTTTCGGGCACAATGTGTATTTCCAGTGCTTGTGCACATAGGAAATTACACAGTGACCGAAACTCTAAAAAGATGGCCGGAAACGTGCTCATTTTTCCATCCATTTTAAAATGACCACAAAGTCTCTGAAAAATGAAATCGAAATCGGGTGCAGGTCTTTCTTTCTACCTCGATTTCTTCCTCCTCCATATGCCTTAACCTTCCTCATTGCGGCTCCTTCGCCCCGCCGCGTGCGCTGGAAGTCCGCCTCGCCCAGGCGCTACAAGCCCGCTCCGCCTCCCCGCTTCATGAAATTTGGTATGTA
The DNA here is from genome assembly GCA_002312845.1 of Kalanchoe fedtschenkoi. Classification (NCBI taxonomy): domain Eukaryota; kingdom Viridiplantae; phylum Streptophyta; class Magnoliopsida; order Saxifragales; family Crassulaceae; genus Kalanchoe; species Kalanchoe fedtschenkoi. The sequence continues at coordinate 1,684,248 of NQLW01000068.1, forward strand.
TTATTCCAATATTGGGCACAACTTAATTTTCGTAGAGCATAGCTTATTGATTACGTCTGCTGTAATATTGAGGTTCAAATATTAACAAGTTAGTTCTATAAAAATTTTTTTGGATTACTTTAGTTAACTTCGCTATGAACAGTGTCCATGCTTAGCTGGACTGAGCTTGCTCCAAAATTTGTGTGTTATTATTTTTATTTCAATTTATTTGCACATGATGTTTAGTCCAACTTTTCAAATGAGATTTATTTGAATTTGTAATAAGTTTATTTCGACTGAATTGCATTGCATTTATTTTAATTGAATTTCATCTTTCGACATTTATCTTTTGTCTCTAGATGAGGATGATGGAGGTACACATACAACTCTTCATTCAGAACATCGAATCAATCAACTATCAGAAAAACTATCGGTAAGTCATCTTTTCTTAAGTCTCATGAATAGCGCTTATTTCAGTTTAAGTTAGTTCTATCACATTTTACTAAACTTCTATATATGTATAAATACATATGAGAATGTTTTATCGTGGAAGGATGAACTGATGTTATTTTGGACAACACTGATTTTGATCACTAGTGTGGGAGGGCCATTTGACTGTACTTATTGATGTTATTTAAAATTGTCATTTGTCTGTTTTTGTGTGTGAATACAAATTGTGCTTCATAATTTATATATAATAAAAATATGAGATTTTCATGAACCACAAATACATATATGTGATCTGTTGTAGTTAATGGAATTAGAAATTTTAACCTTAGATTTTAGACCGTTAAGCTTTCATTGTGTTATATTATCTGGATATTACATGCAACAGTAACATCTATATCTTTATCATGTCTTTAGTTGGTGATATAACATGAGTTATTAAGTTTAATGACATCTATATTGGCTTTCAACTAAACACTCATGTTGATTATGGGTTGATGTGATGATGCAGCTATTATTGTAACATCAGTGTTAAAGTGATGCTTGTTTTTATGTTAAGGGATCAAGTTATCTTGTTGTAACTTTAACGAACATATTAGACATTGTTATGACATTCCTTGATTAAATCTTTGTTTTGATGTGCTAGACAACTGCAAATGAAATTGTCATGGGCTATAAATACATATGTCTGGTTTGTTGTAAATTAATGGACCTAGAATTTATTTGTGGATTACTATAATCTAATTTTTAGATGATGCGTTGTTCTGTGTTATAAGATGAAAATATTTGAAATCACAGCAACGTTGGATGTATAACTATTCAAAAACAGTAGGACACGATTTTCTAACATTAGATTTGGTATGGCAAGTCACAAAGAAATTATAAGTTTGAATAATCGTTAAGTTCCTTAAAATTAAATATCTATGAAAGCATATGGATTCAGTCTGTTCATTATATTTTCTTCTTATTTTCTCAACGCGTTGCAATCGTCAGTGACTGTGCTATGACTCATGCGAGCGAACTAAATAATCATTTTATCGGGCTGCCACTAGATTTCAGGAAATGTGAATCATGTGGTGCAGCAGAACATAGTTAATGTGCATGTTAGAAATATCTAGATTTTGATATTTATATATTATTGTGATTAAAACTCGAATGTGGCTTATGAGCGAAGCACTATTCTAGCTAGTGATACTTTTTTTATTCATTTAGGTCATTTTGGATGCCAATACCGATCTATCGTTCTTGTCATGCTCTTGTTCTGAAACAGTTCTCAGAGAGCGGGCCGACGCTTCCATCTCAGATGTAGCGTCTCTTACTGACAAGCTCATAAAGTTGAAGTTTGTCTTATGTGTCATTTTTATTGAATATTGTAAATTACTGATCGTTCATGTTATATTTTTTACTGAATCATTGTATTTATATAATTAAAAAATGGTCAAGTAGGGAAATATATTTATGAAATATATTATAATGCAAATCATAATTATTTTTAAAAAAATTAATGAATAGCCAAATTGGTCAAAAAAACCCTACGAAATAGGGTGCCGGTCAGCGACCATAATTTGATCGAAAACTGGCTGAAAGCAGGCCAGAAATTGATCAAAATTTTCTAAACTTTTCGATTGCGAGAAATCGACCGTAAAGTGGCAGAAAATTATGGGCTGAAAATGGTTAGAAGTTTCTCATAATTATTTATCGGGAAAGCTGTTCCGACCAAGAGTTGTTTGACAGGAAATTTCGGCCGCTTGTAAGTGTTACCTATGTTATTTTCACAAAGTAATTCAGATTTCATTTAAGTAAGATGTAATTAATGTTTAGTTAAACTTTTGTTTATAATGAATTAGTTTTGTGTAAATGGTTTGATTTAACGGTTTCGAAATAAATTGGTCGATTTGTCCGCTTTATCCGGTTCATAATACATCCAGTATGAATTTAAAAACTGGATCGGTTTCCGGCCCAACAAATCGATTTGACCGATTCGATTTTAATAATTTTCCTATAGCATTAAATAATATCTTTAAAAATTTATCATAGACATGTATTTTAAAATATCAATGAATTATATGAGGTTCTTTGTCCTAACAATATATGCTATAGTTCTCCTCTCCATGAAATAAGTATTTACATTAGAATATCTAATTGATAAATATATATAAACACTCTCTTTATTCTTTTTTATTTGACACTTAAATACTCTTTTTATATTTTTTTACTTGTCACTTAGCCGAATTTATTTGCCACTCAATACTTTTCAAAATGTATTTAATATTAACAACTACATTAAAACGTCAAACATTAATCACTTATTATCATAATCAATAATCATTCATTACTAATCAGTTTTAAAATCCACGCAAATTTTTTTTTTAAAAAAAATTATTTATCTATTAAATTTGCTCTACCACTAATATATTTAAAATACACAATTATAATTTGATTTGCTAAGAAATGAGAAGTGAACGCATAAAAAGCTTGGCCATCATTACCGCTCCTAAAAAGAATAACAGAGCAGTGAAATATGATTTGCGGCGGCTCCAAAATCCTGCGCAGACTCAAACTTCCGCCGCCATTCTCACTCCTTCCCAGACATCACCAAATCGCTCATTCCGCCGCTTCGCCGCCGCCGCCGCCCGACCAGCCCCACCGGCTCCCTCCCAGGATCAGCCACAGGGACTGGCTATCCCCGGCCGACGTCGTCAGAATCTTCGACGACATCACCGACCCCCACACCATCGTTACCGCCTTCAACGCCTACTCCAAGCGCAAGGACTACAAGCCCACCGAGACCCTTTATCTCCTCCTCTTCACCAAGCTCGCGCGCGCCCGTAAATTCCAGCTCATCGACGAAATGCTCCAAAGAATCAAGCTTGAGAAGAACTGCAACCTTTCGGATGAATTCTTCTGCAGCGTGTTGAAGCTTTACGGGAATGCGGGCGGTCTGGTTGATAGGGTTGTGCAGATTTTGTACGACATGCCCGATTACCAGGTGTGGCCCAGCGCCAAGACGTTCTGCTTCGTGCTCAACCTGCTCGTCAATCGCAGAAGATTCAGTCTTGTTCATCAGGTTTACGGCGCTGCGCCCAAGCTGGGTGTTGCTGCGGATGCGTGCTGCGTGAATATCATGCTGAAAGGATTGTGTGAGAGCGGGAGTTTGGATGCCGCGCTCCAGGTGTTTGATGAATTTCCTAGGCTGGGACTGAGTCCTAATGTGAGGACCTTTTCGACGCTGATGCGGGCGCTGTGTGACCGTGACATGGTTGAAGAAGCGTTCGGGTTGCTTGATAGGATGGATACGGAGAATGTTGATCCGGACGCCATCACGTTTAATATCCTGATAGCTGGGTTGAGGAGACGAGGGAAAGCTGAAGAATGTGTGGAGGTTCTGGAGAGGATGATGAAGCTTAAGGGGTGCGATCCCAATCCCGGATCTTACCAGGAGGTTCTGTACAGTTTGATTGATGCGAAGAGATTTGTTGAGGCGAAGGAGTTGATGGAGCGGATGATGCTGAAGGGCATGTCTCCCAGTTTTCAATCATTCAGGAAGATGCTTATAGGGTTTTGTAAACATGACTCCGTTGATGATGCTTGTTGGGCGCTGGAGGGAATGGTGCAGCAAGATTTTGTGCCGAAGATGAATATGTGGAGACGAGTTCTCAGGGTCATGTTTCCTGATGATGAAATTCGTGAAAGTGAATGCCTGGTGCGTCTTATTGAGGATTAGCGATTTGAACAATAAAAATGAACTCTGTAAACAACCACTACAAAGGCCTGTTTGTTGAACTTCGCTCACAAGCTCCAGTTCTGAGTCGATGGATGGCCAAAAGTAACAAGACGGGTAACCTGATTCTAGAAGGCGATGAAACTAACGTATTTTTGAAGAAGATGATTTTTTTTTCTATTCATAGCCAGGACGTTAAAAATGAAGTTTAACAAAAGATTTGACGCTGGATAAATGTATTCTGGTTGAGGATGTGGATCCAAGATGGAGCGCTTGATGTTTTCTGCCACGTTTAGTCATATGGGTTCCTGAAACTGTTCAAAAGTTCCGGGATATCATAGGCAAGCATGTCGTCAACTGCTTGAATGAGTTTGGGCTTCAGTTTCTCAAACTTGTCTATACTGTATTTACTCAAGACCTCCCGGAAGTGATCTGGATTTGGGAAGTCGCCGGCTGGTAAGTGAGACTCCAGCTGAATCTGATGTTGTCGTAATATGCATAATATTTAGTAAAAAACGGAGCAAGTTGAAGGTTACTCTTTAGATGAGATTGAAGAGTGGAGGAAACCTTTTTGAACTCTTCTTCGAGATTGTCAGTGAGTCGCTTCTGTGCCTTTGTTTTTCCCATGACTGCAGGCATCTCCTTACGGAGATGGCTGATTATGTATGCATGGATTTTGGCAGCTCTTGCGCGTTTGACAAATTCATTAATCTATTAAGATGAAAAACTAACTCATCGGAATGTGTTTCAAAAACATGACATCAGCTGTATGCTAAAGTGGAGAAGGGATAGCAAGATTGATAACATACCCGGCGATCACAAGCTTTCTTTGGTATATCTGTTAGGTCTGCAAGAAGGTCGTCTTGCTCCTTCTCAAAGAGGTCCTTCCCCATGGCTCCCATTGCTGGTTCTCTAGTGGCCTTGTCGTTAAAGGAACTGAAGAGAGACAGAGACAGAAGAAACAGACTGTAGATGAGAAATCAAAACAAGAAAGTAAAAGCATACAGTACGAGCAACATTTGATTAGATACATACCCAATGTACACTCGAGCCACCTCGGGAGTGTTCAGAACTTTACCAAGTGACCACATAAGGGCTCCATAAACTCTAACGAGCTGTGACAAAGCATTTCAAAGGTATTTACAGTTACATCAGGGCAGACGCGTAGATGGAGTTCTGATGAGAAGCATTTTGGTGCGGTTGGAGGATTGGAAAAGAAAGTTACTGAAATCTTACTTGTTGAGTGTCAACTTGATCTGCTTTATTGAGAACAACGCGTATCTTGTCGTGATGGCCTCGTAAAGATCCAATGACACGCTTGAATTCGTCACTGATGTCCAGTTTGTGAGGGTCAAACAAAAGAAGAATCAAATCACATTTTTCTGCAAACCATGATATAACGCCAGTAAAGTCATAGCTTCGCTCTATGCGTTGCTTTTCTCCTGATAAAACCCCTGGAGTGTCCACAAATGTCATGTGCTCTAGAAGCTGCAAGGATTAAGTAAGGGTTGCTCAATATTGTATTACCAACTTGTGTATCCAGTTTTGTGACCTTGTGAAATATGAGACATGCACTCACTGGATGCGGCATTTGGGAACACTCAAATTTTGATAAAAATGCTCCTCCAAAAATATTCAGGCCACTGAATGGCATTTCTGCATGGGAAGCAATTGTGTTCCCAGGTATACTTCTTTTGTCAGGACCTGACTGCATAACAAAGGTAAATGATATAGAAATTTTAAAAACTAAAACATGATGGTTTTCAGAACTGCAAAGTAAATTTAATATCCATGTTCATCTAATATCTAAAATGGATAGCAACTATAAACAAAAAACATACATTTGACAGCTCTTCAGTATTATTAAGAAGTTACGAGATATCAGGACCAGTTGAGGAGATCAGGTATTCAGCACTAAGTACAAAGAGCAGGTGTAGAATATACAACAGACCAATAACTTACCGTAACAACGACGAATCTATCTGTTGTAGGTTCTGGTCCAATATGAGCTCCTGTTCATATGTTATTCTGAGTCAGCCCCGTGTATTGAACCATGCATTTATATATGATACCACCAGCAAATAAACAGAAATATAGTCACTGACCAGGGTAATCTGACTTCAATAGATGCTTTATGAACGTTGTTTTTCCTGTTGAATATTGGCCCAATAGCATAATCATCGGCTTGCAATCAAAATCACTGTTTTTCTGAAGAAAGAAAAACAAGTTATAAAAATATAAGGTAATGCATTTGAGAAGAAAACATCAAAAGCGCTCCCATAATAAAATTTTCTGTAGAAATGTTTTGAATATTTTTCTTACAGAAACTGATAAGAATGTGTGACAAAACTAAGTCATTGATCCACCAAGTAGAAGACTTTGCAATGCTAGTAGAGCCTAAGTTTACGATCTGATAATTTTAATGTTATCATTATTCATGTACTCACCAATAATGGTGAGTAAAATTCATTGAAAAGGTAGGTTGCTTCAAGCGGCTTCAGCTTTTCTTGGTACAATCTCTTCAGTCCATCTACAACGGATGTCACAGCAGCAAGTGGTGCCTACAACAATTAGTACAAGAAATAATGATATGTACAGGAGGGTGCAAAAGAGAATCCATTTTTATTTTGAGAACTATAAGTTCTTTGTAAGCTGCTGATGAATCTTTTATCAATGACAGATGATTACAAGTTCATCACTTTGACTCAATATGAGTTGAAAATGAGTCAATATGGATTTCAATTAGGGTCCGCAAATATTGATCATTGATCAAGAGGAAAATGCTACACTCTCCGAATTGGGTGTGTAAAAGAATCACAATATTACTGTAACACCATTTCTATAAAAGGAATTACCAAGTATTTTCAGATTTTATTGATAGGATTAACAACTACTTTCACTTTATAGAAAAATCAAATCTTACTGTATTAATGTATGAATGGATGCATAGGATTGGTGTCTGGTCAGAGATATACCCATGGTTCACAATGCATTCTCTTTTCCAATTATCACCAGCAGTAACAACATTCACAGTTCAATGAAATGGAATTAAATAAAATATATGTAATTATGGTACCTTCTTCTTTGACTTTTTGATAAACCAATTGGTTGATGGCTGTGCCTGAAGCTCTTGTGCACCTATATAATCAATGCAAATTTGATAAGATCAAAAACAAGTATGGCAAATTACTTCATAAAGCAAACCAGGGACATATCTAATCGAACCATTGGAGTCAGGCTTCCCATTCTTCGCTTTCCCCTTGTTCTCCTGCACATGAATCAAACAGATAAGATCTCTTTAGACTCTAAAATCCCACATAATGGCAGTTTCGCCACTTACAGCTATCAATGCATCTAAATCCTCCATCACCGGTGGCTCCACATCCTCCAAATTCACTAAATCAAAGACAAACAAACGACCACAATCCATCAATCTGTGCTACCTAACTTAATCATCGACACGAATGCAAGACAGCTCGAAAAACGGATCATAATTTGCTTGTTTACCACTTTTAAGGAGATCAGGGGTTAAGGCATTCCCTTCTTGAATCAGAGAAATCAGCTGCGGATAAAACATTGAAGTCAGTCCTCTCAATTGCCACACTCAAAAAATAAGTACGCAATTTACCCAAGCGATCTACCAAACCTGCATCGCAGCTATGAACTCATTCAACCCTAGATATCCCTGCCTCTTGGAATCAGCAATCGCCCAGACCTTCAAAACCAAATTAAGCCTGTTAATCAACCATCATCATCTAATTTCAACTGACTGAAACTCAAAGCATAGCACAAATTCATAATAAAAAAATTGCTTAATCAACCAACAGCAAACACATCGCAAATGCTTTTCAAACACCAAAAATCCATATCACAAGTGATTGTGGTACTGCGATCCGATCTCTATCATTACCCAAAGAAGCAGCAGTACCTGTTTCAGCTCCGATCGTGACAGAACCGACCTCGCGAAAAACGAAACGGCGTCGTTAGCAGTAATCCTTCTATCTCCATCTACACATACCAAAAAAGTTCAAAAAATCAAATTTCAAATTTCAAAAATGGCTGCTCATCTGATACTCAACACGCCGCACCTGAATCGGCGTACTCGAACCAGTCCCTGTAGACCTTCAGATGCTCCTTCGTACACGCCCCCGTCGCGCCGTTCTCCATCGCCATCGAACAACGCTCCGCTCTCTCAAATTTCAAACTGGAGACGACGATGGCTGCGCCCTGTTTTTGTAACAGGCTTGGCGCTTGGGAATGCTGGATGAATACGATGGCGTTTTGATGCAGATGACGAATTCGGAACCGTTGGATCGTGTGATTTTTCCGTCTGATGGATTTCATTATTATCCGTTTTATTTTGTTAATGTTGTCGTTGTTGAAGAAGTGATTGCATTTTTTTTTTTGAAGTTTGAATATTTGAATTCAGGCGCCATTAGCTTCACTTATTCAAAGTCACAGATAGTTCCCAACAGCTTTGAGAATTTATCGCCACAAATTAGAATCTCAAAATAAAATGTCTTTCAAGTATGATTTTAAAAAGTAAAATATATGTTGATTATTAGGAATGACATGATATTATTAATATCATGTTGAATACGTGTGTTAATAATATAGGGAGAGAAAATTTAATTTTGAAAACTTATATTAATAATATTTTCTCAACATATGGTATTATTTATACGCGTATTAATAATACACGTATAAATAATACGGCGTATCAAACGTGAGTTTGTATTAATTAACCTTCAAAATATTTGAATAAATTTGTAATACACAGTCTAAATACGTTAGTACAAATATATTAACTATGTTAGGATGATGTTCATGATTTTAATAAATCTTTTGCTAAAAAGAAAATTGTCAATTATATTTGTTTTTAATGTCTTTTAAATCATGCCAAAAGGATAACATTTCTATATTTAGTTTTTTTATCAATAAGATTTACTCTATGAAATTAACTAAATTTTTATTTTGATTTTTCATATCATTTTCTTCATTTCAATTTGTTATTTTTAAATTTTTTTTTATTAAATGTAAATTATAACGCATACATCCGACTACCAAATGATTCGAACTCGGATTGTGAGAAATGTCAAAATTCAACCCTCACCCTCTTTAATTACCACTAGGTTACACCCCTGGTTATATCCTTTCAATTTGTTCTTACATTTTTCTTTGTCTCGCAATTTCTCTTACGAAAAGAGTGCCTAAATGAATTACAATTTGATTCAATTAAAGTAAACAAGACACATTTGCGTCTAAGCAATGTTCTAAAGGGTGTTTGTCTAAATTGATTAATCGCCGATTAATCATTAAATGGTACTAAATTCCACTTAGCCGCCCAGTTGATTAATTATTCAAGGTTTAATTTTTTATAAAATAAATAATTTTTAATTATTTATATCTATAGTTAATTATTAAATTTATTATTAATATATATATATAATTCTACATAATCATGCGATTAATCCATCTAATTAATGCCCGACTAATTAATTAAATAATTAAATTTTAGACATTATGTTCCCTGTCCAGCACCACCTAACGCTTTTAAGGATATCACATATTAGTATGATTAATGTATAATTGTTATAACATGCTAATAATTTGATTACTGGATGGTGAATTTCGATCATATTTCCGCTTGGGAGGACCTAAAGAGTTGGATAAAGAAAAGATGTGATAGCTATAATTTGAGCAAATTCGTGAGTGAGTTACGCAGAGTAATGGTGGTGGTGATGGTGCTGGTGTTGGAGCTGTCAGAGCTACTTGCGTCGCATTCTATTCTTAGTTTCTTACGACTTTATTTCATGTTTGTGTTTCTTGTGATGCAAGCAATAGATAATTACTGATTTCTTGACCACCTGGTATTTTAATTGGAAGGAGTAAAAATCTCAACCTCTCCTAAATAAGACCTCGTTTTTTTTCGGACGCTTTTGAAGAGAAACAATGGTAAAGTATAAAAAATTAGGTGTTATGTGATCTATTGCACCATTGTCTATCACTCAGACTGATAAATGATTTGCTATTGTTGATATGCGACCGATACCTGCCATTTGGTAGGTTTGATTCTGTAGATTTTGCGCTCTGTGATAAGAGTGCCAATAACTGAGCAATCTGCTCTTATGAGAGCTGAACATTCCACATAGTGTCTATAATTTTTCTATCTCACTGTTGGGGGATAACATATCTTCATTCTGCCTTGAGATAATGTTATTGGCATATGATTTTCCTTAATTTCCTCATCTACGTTCTCTAGTCTGCTTCCTATTTTCTCTTGGTGGATAGCCTACCAACTTGTAACAAGCTTCTCTCTAATGGCCGTTAAACCACAACCAGTGCATACTAAAATTTTTTTACCCCTTCCTTAGCTTGTGAAATTTCCTTTATTAGGTGGAATACAGTAACTACTATAAAGTTTGCTTGCTAAAGTTTGGTTCTCTTTTGCCGACAGGTTATGATTATGACTGGAATACAGAACTGAAAACTCATTAACACCAGACTTTGTAAGTTCTTTCTTAGGCTCATCTTATCTATAATGTTACAGGTCTCATCTATCTTTGTGAAAATTTTCAGAGCCAGCATATGAGTCCTAAGTTGTGAGTGCTTTTCACTCAGCTCCATCAGGAACTGCGCGCACTTGTCATCTTCTTAATATATTGTCGCTGATTGTATAATCCGTTTCTTCATCGGTCAATGAAACAAATTCTTCCCAAAGCACCACAAACTTCTAAAAATATTCAGCCATTGTTATTCCTCCTTGTTTAATGTTACAGATTGGTACCTTAGAGCAATGTTTGAGCCCGAATATCCTCCATGTAAACTTATCCAAGCAGTAGAAGCATTTTTGGCTTTTAAGTATGCTGCCTACAATTGATATTGAAACTGAACAGATTTACCATGATGTAATAGTATCATTGCATCAATTCCATTTTGCCAATTTTAAAACATCATTTGGTCTTGAAATTTCTCCCCCTGATGAACTCAAGTTTCGACTTAGCTCCTAAGGCTAGCTCCATGAACTTACGCCATGACCCATAATTTTTTGTCCCTACTAAAACATCACTGACAAGTGACATGTTGGTATTCTCATTGTTGTTTACATGTAAGTGCGTGTTTGGTAGCCCTATTAAAAGATCGGTATTATTAATACATGTATAATTTATACTGGTATTATATATACGTTTACATTGTGTTTGGTTAATGGGTCGTATATAATTTTGTTTTGCTTTAATACCCTTCACTATTCTAAAAATTTTCGTGGACAGAAATCGACGGACATTCCTGAGAAAAGAGGATTAGGTGAGCTTTCGAGCGGCCACTTGCGGATTCCATTCAACAAATTTTGATTTTCTCAGTAACCCTAAAACTCGTCATGAAGGCTACCTGTTTGATTTGAATCTTCTATAAAAAGGAGAACACAAGCTTTATTCTGAAAAAATTTCAAATTTGTCTGTTTCGCTTCGTTTGCTATCAAATTTATCTCCCTCTTGGTTTATTATCCATACTACCCTACTTTTTTATTTTCGTGGTTCTAAACCACGAAGATGTTAGAGATCTTCGTACTTTGGGACCACGAAGATGACAGGTAGGCGCTTCGTGCTGGGTCAGCAGCCTACGTGGCCATACGTGGCTACTTCGTGGTTTGGGACGACGAATATATAAAGCATCTTCGCTGTCCGAGACAGAGAAAATTGCGTGCACAAACTTCGTTGTTTGAAAGCACGAATTTCTGGCAAAACGTCGTCGTTTGGGACAGCGAAGTTCTAACGAAATTCGCGGTTGCAAACCACGAAGTTCCTGGGACTAAAAACTCAGGGGCGAGCCGAGAGTTTTCAGATCGGAAACTCTCTCTCTCACTCAATCAAACCCTCGGTCAGCCGCCGCCGCCTCCCCCTGCCGCCCCTGCTTCTCGCTGCCGCCGCCAGTTCTCCGGCCATCCAGCAACCTTCGGACGGTCGCCCATCTCCCCCGACAGTTGGTAATCCCTTTTGTCTGTCTAATTTTTGATATTTAGGGTATTATACTTCATTTTAGGGTTTGTTAGGTCGGACATGGATTTAGGGTTTTAGGTTAGGTTATGGATTTTGATTGAGGCCAATAATATCCTAGATTCGTGTGAAATAGTTACATGTTTCACGCGGGTTATTTTTTACATAAATTATGAGCAACCAGATTCTAACAGAATCATTTATGCAGAGGGAGGGAGTGGTGGTTCAGTCCCTGACACTTTCGTGGTTGACGACACAGAGATAGGGATTGAGAATGCAGCTGAGGACCAAGCTGGTGTCGACATTACTGGACCATCACAGGTCACACAGGCCACAGAGCCTCCAGATGTTCGTAATGAAGTCATCCCAAGCTATTCGAGGCGCGTTAAAGAGGGGTAGAATTAGGTACACTCCTTCGCAGGAAGAGCAGGGGCGTCGTAGATTCGATGATCATTAAGTTACGATAGATTGGGTAAAATTTTATAATATTTAGTATGTTCTTCTTCAGATTGTGAAATAATTTTTAAAAAATATTCCCGAAGTGTTTTGAAACTGAAATGTATGTTGCAAATGTAAGAATTTGTTATTTTAGCATCCACATACGAAGTAGAGTTTAGCCTCTGAATTCAATATCAGAATACTTCGTTGTTTTAAACAACGAAGTTTCTGATCTGAAAACTCTCGGCTCGCCCCTGAGTTTTTAGTCCCAGGAACTTCGTGGTTTGCAACCGCGAATTTCGTTAGAACTTCGCTGTCCCAAACGACGACGTTTTGCCAGAAATTCGTGCTTTCAAACAACGAAGTTTGTGCGCGCGATTTTCGCTGTCTCGGACAGCGAAGATGCTTTATATATTCGTCGTCCCAAACCACGAAGTAGCCACGTATGGTCACGTAGGCTGCTGACCCAGCACGAAGTGCCTACCTGTCATCTTCGTGGTCCTAAAGTACGAAGATCTCTAACATCTTCGTGGTTTAGAACCACGAAAATCAAAATGTAGGGTAGTATGTATAATAAACCAAGAGGGGGGTAAATTTAATAGCAAACGAAGCGAAACAGACAAATTTGAAATTTTTTCCTTTATTCTTCTCCAAGAGTTTTCATCTCAATCAACCAATCTGCTATAAACTCTCTAGAAATTACTTCGCTGCTCCGATTCGTCTTCACGCCATGATCAGCTCCTCCGCACAACATCGCAAGGTATTTTGATACCCAATTCGCATACCACCTTGCCCTAATTGTTTATTTTCGATTTCAGATGCGATATTTGGTTTAATTATTTGGTGAATTTTTATCAGATTTTGGGTAAGATTGCGTGCAATTGGCTACAGAAGGAGCTTGTGGATGGCAGCTCAATCCGCCCACTGGATTCAGCCACAATGTTAATGACAATCTGCATAGGTGGTTTTTTAATTTATTCTTTGTCCTTGTATGTTTGGCATATTACAGTTTTTAATGGGTTTTCTTGAGGATCTAGTGTACACTTTTCTTTGATTCTTGATGGTGGAGCTAATGTTTGGTTTGTGAAGGTGGATAATAGAGGTCAATGGTGCTCAGGGGACTCTGTATGCTGATGAGTTTTATCAGCTTCAAGTCAATGGATTGTTGTATAATATACCTTGGAAGCACCTCGGGTACTTTCCAGACTGTTACTTTTCATGATTCTAAACACTGCCTATAAATTGTCATGCCAGTATTTTTGTTTCTACAGAAAAGTGAAAGAAATCAAGTTTTCTTTTATTTTTCTAGGCTTGAGATATGTTAATCAACTCATATCAGTTTAGTGAGCAATACATTTTCTCACATAACATTATTTAAGCGGAAGGATTCTATCTTTTGTCCAAATTATTTTCATGCTGTCATTGAATATGATGAAAAATATTATACATTTTCTCTTTTATTTTTATGTTTGTTTTATAATTTAATTAGCCCGGCGTACTTATAAAATAATGTTCAGGCAGTAGAAGCTTATATACTGCTGGTATATACTAAATTCGCACTAGCCTCCATTTGATTGTATTATTACACAGGGGACGGTTATCGGTTCTGCACAATAGGAGAGAACATTGAGTCTATTAATAGAATAATTTTAAACTGATACTAAACACTGATAGTGTTGCACATTGAAAAAGCAAGTTATTGTTTTTCTTTTAACTGTAAAAATTTCAATGCTCAAATACTCTCTGTGTGGAATATATCATAACAACCCTGTCACTGCTTTGCAGATATTTTGTATCCAGCCATGACTGTTAGCTCAAGTAGCAGTAGCATCCTCTCCACGCTATCAAGCTCACCAGTCACCAGTAAATTAAACATTACTGAAGGCTTCAAATTTGATGATGAATGTCAATTCAGTGTTGTCGTGAAGTCAGTTTGATGGTGCTATCACTCAAATGAGTTATTATAGAATGTTCAGTAAAAGTTTTGTAAATTAGTGTTTGGCATTGTCTGGCACTTCATAAGTTCAGCTATTTGTAAATCAGAATGTTCTGCATCGTAGTACAATCTGTGTGCATACCAGAATAAGTAGCAAAATAAAGCATTGACTTTCAGTATTGAAGAAAACTGAAACAGTCAAACTGAACTAGGAAATAATTAAATGATGATTGGAACACACTATCATCAAAGCTGCCCCTTCAGTAGCATTCTCACCCATACAGCTCTATCTTCTTTAGAAAGACTTCCAAAAAGATCACAGTATGCCTGATCTTTGCAAATTAATGTGCTTGCACACAATTCTTCCATCTTTTCCAACCCTAATTCTTAAATTTTGGAGTTCACTTCCTCTCTGTTTTTGAAGCATCATAATCTGCTCCTAGTCTAGTTGCCATCAGTTCGACACTTTTACTTGTCTCTTGAGAAAATTGTTCCACAGCTTGCTGAATGACCTGTTCCATATTAGACTCCCATTCTCCTCCACTTCTCCTCTTCCTCTTTTTGTCATTGTTTTTTCTTTCCCTTCCTTTGTTGATCACATCAATGTTCACATAATGTGTCTCATATTTATTGTCACACTTATTATCGCTTGAATTCTTCATTCGTTCTATTTCTTCTTCAACATCATTGGTGTTTTGGCTAGTTCCCCAGTAGCGCGATCTTTACCGAATATCTCCACCCAGTCATCATATAATCGAAATGTTTTTTCTTCACATCAGATGCACCAGGAACTTTCTACAAATACAAGAATACCAATATTAGAAAAAGAAATAAACGCATGTCAAAAGGTTATTTGATAAAGTACCTTGATCATGTCATCCCAAGTCCCTTCAGCATCAATAGTCACCATTTTTGTTGTGTCATTCCATCCCACACCCGAATAGCTTAACAATGTAGAAATTGCGCTGTAGTGTTTCTTCCACAATCTAAGCTTCGAAACAATATGTAGATTCTTCAAAATTCCACGACCCGGAATTTTCAATTTCATTTTATCCTCCAACTCCTTGAGGTACTGGCTTTGAAGACGCCATCTTGTTTATGAATAGTTCCTTCTAATTTTTTTCAAACACTCAACAAGTGCATCCTCTTCTAAAGGTGTCCATGTCCTTTTTGATTTTTTGTTTCCTGTGATGTCATTTCTATAGCAAAAAAAATGTCACTTAGCATTAAACTCTATCTTATCTGTGTAGTAATTTTTAATAACACAAGACAAATAATGAAATAATAAAAACGCGAAAAGTACATAAAACAAATGATTCTTCATTATCACTAATAATCAAGTCCAATGAATAATCAGTTCAAATAACATAAGTCAGAAAACTACATAAAAAACTATCCTATCCAAACATTATACATTGTTTGTGCCAAATTAACTCGCTAGGTTTGCCATTCATCAGTTGCTTCTACTGTGCCAATTATTTCAGGCTCTTCTTCATTCAAGTCCTGCTCATTAGCAATGTTTCCTTCTTCATAGCTATCATATTCAGCTTCAAATGGATCGTTATTCATCTCTTTACGTATGAAGTTGTGAAGAAGACAAAGAGCTATCACAATTCTACTATGCACCTTGACATTGTAATATGATGGACCTCTTAGAATCCCCGACCTAATTTTTAACACCCCAAAACATCTTTTTATCACGTTGCACCTTCGCATGTTTCATATTAAAATATTCATCATAATTTTGAGGTTCTAATGCATTGTCACCCAAGTTGCGAGGTGATACCGTCGACGGCCGTATGGAGCTAAAAATCCAGGTCTATTAGTATACCCCGTGTCACATAAGTAATATTGTCCTATTTATCACCACAATACAAACATTTCAGTTGACAAACAAAAACTACGAACTTATAATTTTCTCTTCAATAGTATAAAATTTACCTTGCAGAACTACCAATCCATTATTTCTAGTAACCACATCACGTAGAACTCTACTATCAGTAGCAGACCCTTCCCTAACAGGAAAAATAAACACAAAGTTCATATTCTGATCATATATTCCCAAAACATTTATCGAAATCTCCCCCTTACGAGACCTGTATCTTTTTTATCTTCTTCTGGCACATTGAAATTTATGTATGTTCCGTCTAATGCCCTGAGACATCCCTATATAAAATGATTATTTTTTATTTTTATACAAATGCACCAATTATATTTTTTAAAAATAAAATAGTACCCAAAACATCTTCCACCTCTCATCTCTAGAATTAGGCTGGATTGGTTCCGATTTCACCAATAGATAAGATTGCAATCTTAGGACACCATTAAGAACTTCATGAAAATACACACTCATTGTATGACCTGATCTTTTGAAATTAAACTGTAGGACCCGATTCTTTGTATGATGTCCTAGTATGTAAAGAAACGATGCTACTTTCTCCTCTAATGAAACATACTTAGAATTTGTTAGTCCGGACCTTTCTCTTAACAAATTGCATAAACTGAGGGACGTACTTCTATTCATTCGTAGTTGTTCAAGACACACTCTGTCACTGTAACTGGTTAAACTATGCAGGTACTTGCTTTGAGAAACCATCTTTTCTGCCATACTATATTTTGCCTTGTTATAATACCTTGCGTAATGACTATCCATTTTCACACAACATAGAGTGAAAATCAATTTCAAGAAAAAGGCTGCCCTTTTAAGATTTTATTGACTGCCATGTACGCGCACATTTTTCTCTCGGAGTTCCTCATTTCTATATTAAAAAAATAATGAGTAAGAAAAATGAAAGATCGTTGGGAAGGAATACAAGATTGGACTCTCTAAATTATAGTTATATGACTCAACTTACAAAAGTTCACTTTAGAATTTGGATTGGCCTGTAAATATTCAAAAAACTTAACAAGCAGTAAAAACCATGCAACTTAGTAAAAACCAATTAGCAGAGTATTAGCAGCAAACAACATAATAACATACACTTAGTAAAAACTAATTAACAAAGTACTAGCAACATCAAACAACATAGTAACAGTAACTTAGTAAAAACCAATTAACAGAATAAAAACCAAGTTCACTTCATAATTGAGGAAATTGACTTCTTTAGATTTCAATTTGAGGTTAAGCTTCAAACAATGGAACATAGTAAAACCTCTAAACAGAGTTCTAGCAGCAAACAACACAGTAACGAGGAACGCGCACAAACTTTATCGTTATGACTCTCAATAGCACCTTAAGAATTACCAGAAATTCAAACAAATATACAGAAAAGGTGACATAGGAGGACAGAGAAAATAGACACGACATAGTTGAATCGTCGAATACATCCTTTGTAACATCCATCCCAAAGCATATTTGAAACAAAAATAAAAAGGAAAGCCACCAAATTTGAAAAAATTGAAGAGAGTTTGAGACTAAATGAATTGTTGTAGAAAAGAATCAAACCTTTACCGATGAATCTTTTCTCCGATCCTTCTGCGTTTGTCGCGAGTCAGCACCTCTCGTCGACTCGTCTTACCTAGTCTCTGTCTGTCAACTCCTCTCAACTAGTCGCCGCTCGTCGATTTTCCTTCTGCTTTTGTTCGCTATGTGCTTGTCGTCAATGAATTTGTTGTGGGTTAGGGTTTGGGGGTGTAATTGTCATTTCAATTATATTTCTTTCCTTCTGTTGATCGGGATAAATAAACCAACCTAAAAAGGTGGGATTGTTAATACGGTTGTTGTAGAGTAAAATCTAATCCTAGCATTATTGATACATTTGACTAAATGTCCAACCAAACAGTTATGCAGTATTAGTAATGCTATGCAGAAGGATATCCCACCTACCAAACACGCACTAAAGGAATATCTATGTCTACATGTTCTATCACTGCAGCAACATTTCTGTTTACTTCTTTTAAGTCTGACATCCTTTATGCTCGAAACAGCGCACTTAGCTAGAATTGAAACTACTAAAATTAATAAGATTGAGCGGAATCTAGCGTTGGCTCTGATGTCATGAAGAAAAACAGTAGCAGGTAATGGTTGAAGCTCGGCCACATTCAGATGAGTATAATGGCAAACATGTTGAGCTACAATGGACGAGGATAAACCATTTGCGAAAAGCAGTCTAAGCGGTTGATTTTTCTTTTGTATTTTTTGAACTAACCTAGGGTTTTAACTATATATATATATACACACAAAGTGTGAATGATTTTGGATCAATCGTTTACTTTTCTTTTAAAGTTTGTTTATTAAACCCTATTAATTATCTAAAAATTATTAAATGTGATAGATATTGAACTACGTAATTATGTACTATATTAAATGTCTTAATTTTTATATCATCATTTTGATCATTAAAAAATAAAGATTTTTTTAAGATTTTCTGTTCATTTTTCAGATGTTTATATTTTTAAAAAAAAATCACTATTCACATGTTTAATGTTACATATTCATATTAAAATGGTGTTCATTGTTAACTTCTGTTTCAAACATATTTCAGTGCCGTTTCAGGCATGTTCACTGTCCTTCAGGTATGTTCACAGTTCACTATTCCATGTTCACTATCGTATGCGAAACATGTTCACTGTATAGCTGTATACAGAATTTTAAAAATTAGTGTCTAAAAACACACACACAAATCATTTGGTGTATACGGAATTCAAATCCAAACCATGCAATCCCATTCACTTAAAAAAAACACTATCTCTCAAAAAAACCTTCAGCCCAGGTAGTCACAACGACCTCTGTTTCAATAAACCTATGTGCTATTCGTCTATAAAAGCAATCCCATTAAAAAACTTTAACGTCTAATTATCAATTTTAAGCGAAAATTCACCAGTTACCATATATTCAGGAGCGACATCTCTACAAGTCCCCATCCTTGTCACCAGTTGGCCCATCTTTGGTCAAACCAAAATTAGAAAGCTTAGCGTTGTAGTTCACAAAGACGAAATATCCACATGTGGGCAGCAAAATGAAACATCCAGATCTGGGCAACACTAGTAAGTTCAATGTTTCAAAAATCATATTTGTGAACCGGATGCTCCAACAGTGTCAATGCAAGTAGGACTCGCTGTTCACCAAGTATGATCGCATCAAGTGTCAGGAGGAGGCCGATGATGCCCACTGGGACTAGAAAGGAAGAGGAAGAGGATGATTTAATGTTATACATCGCCCTGGTCGACACGCCGAACCACCAACTCCATCCCTCTTTCACCTTCAGATAAACTAACCATGATTGAACAACCCCTCTAGATTCCTATTGGATCAAGAAAAATATTCAGAGACAGGAGAATCAGACGAAGAAAAAGTAAGGAAATAAACACACCTCTCCAGAAATGATGACGGTGAACGTGCCGCCGAACTCTCTAATCTCTCTCTTTGCGATCTGGGTGGAATTACTTGGATCTGAAACTGAACCAGTCAGGAATCATGCGATGAATTATATAAAAAAATTGGGAGTAGAAAGAGAATAAAAGATATGATTGATTTGCATCAAATTAGGTAGGTTGAGAATTTTATGGGATAGTTAAACGAAAATATAATCAATAAAGTTAATAAGGAAGTCAAATCAACGTCGTTTTATATTCGAAATGATTGGTTCACATTCATTAACAATTTGTTCTCAATTTAAGTGTTCACAATTGATCCAACCTTTTTCTATATATATATATAAGTTGGAATGTTATAATCTGTATAAATAAAAGAATAAGACTAAAACAACCAGTTTTCTTAGGTCCATGTACACTGAGCAATCAATTCAGTTCTGCACTGAAGTTGAGAACAATTTGTTTCCTTCAGGTGACAGCGTCGTGTTTGAGAACTTCATCCTTGATTGATTAACTCCAAACGACACCGCTTTGCTCTGTTTTTCCCTTATCGTCTCTCCTTCATCTCCATATGATTGCGTTTGGCCTGGTTTAGTTTCCATCCTCTTCAACAATTTTCAAGAAAAGCCGACTATTTTGTAAAGCAGGCATAGAAGGAGTTGAGCCGAATGTAGAAGATGGTCCGTAGCCATGTCCTATCCGGAATGAATTTGTAAACCAAGTAAGTTACTGCAGCATCAAGAAAGAAAAATACTATATTTCAACGCAGAATGAGGAAGAAGCGAGTACTGAAGTAATAATAGTTAATACTGATCTAACCTGTTTTTTATAAAATAAAGAAACATATTAATAATACAGCAGATAATTTACTAATTGAGGGACTTACCGAAGGCTTGAAATAGTGGGCGTGTCATCAAGGGCATAAAATTTACTTGTCAATTACTTTTTGTTAATATAAAATTTTGAATGCAAAAATACTATGAAAGTAGAAGTATAAACGAACATAATGATACATATTTATTACAGATAAAATCTAAAAATAATCCTAACTACCATCACTTACCTAATTGCGGTCAGAACTATCACGATTTTCAAGAAAGGTGCGATGAAAAAAAATTGGACTGATTTTCTAAAATAAAATTTACCATCACATTCCTAAACTAATATTATTATAAGGCTTAGATTTATGTGTGAAAATTAAGTCATTTTGTTATAAAAAAATGTCGTTTTCTTTATGTGCGCAAAACGGTATAATTTATTTTGATAACCAAATGACATAATTTTCGCACACAAATTTAAGTCTTATAATAATATTAGTTTTGCAATGTGATGGTGAATTTTATTTTTAGAAAATCAGTCTAATTTTTTTTTCATTGCACCATTTTTTAAAATCGTGGTAGTTCTGACAGTAATTGAGTAAGCGGTGGTAGTGCAGGGTCAATTTTAAATTTTTCCCCATTTATTATCTTATATAACAACATAATAGGATGTCGCGCTCCCGGTCGGTTTGGTTCAATTTGAAATGTTAGTGGTTTGGTTCGATTTTAAATTTTCAGTTACGATTTCAAATTTAAAAAGCCGATGACTAGTAATTTGGTTCGGTTTTTAATTTTTCTCGAACCGAACTGATCCAAACTGGTCGGTTCGATGGGTACTCTGCCTAGTTACATACTACCCCCGTTCTCTTTTACATGTCGTTTAAGGTTAATTTGAGTAGATTTATGTGAAGTTAATGTTAGCAGTTGAACAAATTTAATAAGTAGGTGGTTAATATTTTTGTAATAAATTTCGTGCAAAAAATAAAATTAGTAGATTATTACTGATGAAGAATGAGTTTTTCATTAATTATAATAAAGAAGTGATTAATGATATATTATAATATTTGATTAAGTGATTAATGAGCTTTTCATTAATTTTTTATATTAAATACGCATTAAAAATTATTAAGTGATAAGTAAAAACAGATAAAAAAATTTGATTAAGTTACATATAAAAAAATAACAGAAAGAATATATTATAATATTCAAATATTTCATGACAGAGGGAGAGTATTACCGCAACTAAACCAGCCTTGTATATATTAACATCCGACGCAGACCTGGGAGTGGTCAGCAGCGCAGCAAGCTGAGTCGCGGTGACCCAAGTGTCAAGATTGGATCTTTGGAGGATCTGGTCGACGGCGGACCCATCTAGCGTATGATTCAGTAAATTGCGTCAGGTTCAATCAATCCACGCAGCTTTTTTCTGTGAGGATTTCGCACCGAACAGATCCGATTTTGTCGAAGACAATTAACCACACGCCTCTCTGCTCTCTTACTTCGACCGCTTCTCCTTAAATTTACAACTCAAGCTTTCGTCGGTAAATGTTTCGTTGGTGAATGCTGTGATGAGGAATATACTTTGACTTAGACCGTCTTATTCCCTAGTCAAAAACGAGGAGCGAGAGCTGCTGATTTATACTTTTCCAATATTCTAACTTGAGCCTCAATGTTTGAATCGACCTCATATTTCCGTCTTTTCTTCGGATTGAGTCCCTGTCGTCATGTTCGGAGATCGGTAGATGCCAAAAACGGCAAAATATCTCTGGGCGGCTAGATTTTTGGTAGTCCCTTTTCAACGTCTGCTCCGCAGGTCGAGTTTGGTTTCAGATGGGGTTTGTCGTTATACTCGAGTAGGGGCAGGAGAGAGGGCATGGCGGCGGCTTCTCTAGCATCATCTGTGCTTTCTGCTAACTCGTGTGCGTCGATCCGGAGGAGAAGTTTGAGAGTGTCAGACTTCTTAAGCTTTTCAGGTCGTGATAACTCGGTTTCTTGCCGTCGAGGGATTTCCAGGTGCGCTGATTCATCTGGGTTTCGATGTAAATTAGGGTTCATTTGATGTAATTTCTGAGAATTAGTCAGTAGCAAAAAGTTGAATTTCTATTGAATTGATGAATCTTTGGTGGCTAAAAAACCGATCTTGATCACGAAAATGCTCAAAATTTTGGGACTTTTAGGCTGTGTTTGGTTTGGGGAAAATTGGGGGACTGTTTGACATCTAATTCAGTTGCGTTCCCTCAAATTTTCTGTAAGCCAAACACAGCCTTGAAGTTTCACTTTTAACACTAATTCAGTTGGTTTCTGGACTGTTTGATTCCCGGTTGTTGTTTCAGGAAGCTGTATACAGTTAAAGCTACCGTGTTGAAAGATGAGAAGGAGAAAGTGGTGGTGGAGGAGTCATTCCAACCGAAGGGATTTCCTAATGTAGATAGCGAAGGAAGCGGGAGCGGAGAAAATGAGAGCACGTCTGCGGGTGCTGTGGAGAGCTGGGTCATTAAGTTTGAGCAATCTGTCAATATCTTCCTCACGGTAACGAATCTCCTCTTGCGGGAACTCGTTGTCGAACTATCTTGCTTGGGTCCCTGAAGACTGCTACACAACAGTCTTCGTATACATCATTTTGTATACACGGAGTTCTTCTATAAATGCCCTTGATTTTCGATGTCTCTCGAATGCTCGGTTGGTGTTTGCAGTGATAGATTTAGCTAGATGGTGACTTACCTCTTCTGGTGCTGGATGATTTTTGACCCAGGATTCGGTTATTAAGGTGCTTGATACTTTGTACCACGACCGAGACTATGCAAGATTTTTTGTGCTGGAAACCATTGCGAGAGTCCCTTATTTCGGTGAGCGATGAGGTTGAATCACTTTATTGATTGTTACACATGATTGCAGCTCCAGTTGTTTCCACTTGCCTACCGATGAGAACCGAACTCTGAATTCCAAGTTCTAACCTGTCACTGATCAACTCGAGGATTTAATAATGTCTTTGAGAGGCAGGATAATATACTTATCGATATTTCTCTAATATTCTGTATAATTGGATCCCTGGCCCGAATGCTTGAATTGTCATACTCATCTTCTTCTTTTCTTATCGTGCTAGCTTTTATGTCTGTTCTGCATATGTATGAAAGCTTCGGTTGGTGGAGAAGAGCGGATTATCTGAAAGTTCATTTTGCCGAGAGCTGGAATGAGATGCACCATTTGCTGATAATGGAGGTGCTGCTCATGTACTTGAACAGATTTCCTTGCTTTTTCTTATTGCTTAAAAACCGTGCGATTGTAAAATATGTATTATCTAATCTCTATAAAACCCATGTTCTATTCTTGAAAAGGTCACTGAATTGCGTGCTGCGACTCTCCGCAGGAACTGGGTGGAAATGCTTGGTGGTTTGACCGCTTCCTATCACAACACATTGCCGTCGTTTACTACTTCATGACAGTCTTTATGTACTTGATAAGTCCGAGAATGGCGTGTGAGTATGATCCTTCCATGACACATTTATTTATATGTTCTAGCGCGTCTCCAACATAATTTTTGCCGCTGTTGTTTTTTGTTTTCCACGCTATATCGTATTACAAAATTAACAAGCTGTCTTCCTCTGGCCAGACCATTTTTCTGAGTGTGTGGAGAATCATGCATATGCAACTTACGACAAGTTCTTGAAGTCTCGAGGAGGTACGCAAACAGTATTGACGTTCTTATAATACTTTTTTGTGAAACGTCGTCATAGAATCCGAACAATCTGCCAGCTTTGTGCAATTGAAGGAACCTGCCAGGAAATCGGACATTTTGTAAAAAAAAAAAATTCACTTAAAAACACACGTATTTATTATACCATATTCTTACTGTAGAGGAATTGAAGAAAACGCCTCCACCGGAGGTCGCTGTGAAGTACTATACCGGAAGTGACATGTATTTGTTCGGTATGTTGTTGTTGGACTCGGTTTATGCTCAGCTTTTTCTATTACGGAAATCGAATGATGTCCCTTATGCGTGTTTTTTTCCAGATGAATTTCAAACATCCAGAGCCCCCAACACCCGAAGACCTACAATAGGTACTCGCCTCAAAAGGGTGTTTTGATACAAAAGATCTACACGATTCACTTAAGTTCATCATGATTGCCTGGTCACGGTTGCAGATAATTTGTACGACGTGTTCTGGAACATCAGAGAAGATGAAGGGGAACACTGCAAGACCATGAAGGCTTGCCAGACACACGGAGTCCTCCGCTCACCACACTCACAGCTGCAAGACGGACTCGATGACAACGATCCTGGTTGCGTCCTCCCCCAGGCAGAATGTGAAGGTATCGTCGACTGTCTCAAGAAATCCATCTCTCTCCAAGATAAGCAGATGTAGCAGCTGCACACACCATACTCCATTTATAAAACGTATCACATCAACTAAGATTACACATAAAGGTATATATCACATTCTCGACTTCCTTGTATACGTCGAGTTTAGCTAGATTTTTTTTTTTTTATCTCACACTCCCAACCTTCATAAATTTGAACTCGTGATCGCGATGAGGATTATCATGAATCACTCCTCTTACCCGCTGAGTCACATCCCTCGTGTCACGAGTTAGCTGAACTTGGAGTGTGCAAAACTCAAATGTTGTGAGCCAAAATCTACAGTGCGATTTTGATAGCATTATTATTTGTTCCGGTATTAAAAGTGAGCTTATTTTTAGGGAAAAAATTTAATAGGGGCTTTGAACTATCATTGCTTATTCAATTGTGGTTAGAATTATCATGATTTTTAAAAAAGGTACCATGAAAAAAAATTGGACTGATTTTCTAAAATAAAATTCACTATTACATTTAAGAACTAATATTATTATAAGACTTAGATTTGTATGTGAAAATTACGTCGTTTGGTTATCAAAAATCGTTTTCTTTATGTGCGTAAAACGATATAAAATGATTTTTGATAACCAAACGACGTAATTTTCGCACACAAATCTAAGTCTTATAATAATATTAGTTTAGGAATGTAATGATAAATTTTATTTTAGAAAATCAGTTCATTTTTTTTATCGCACCCTTTTTAGAATTGTGATAGTTCTGACCGCAATTAGGTAAATGATGATAGTTCAGAGCCTTTTTGAATTTTATCCCTATTTTGTATCTCATTAGCCATACATTAGTAAATACCCTTTTACAACATTTTTAATTCTTATTGGGCGTTTGTGGTACTAATTCTGGCTATACGTAATTGACTACCAAACAAAGGAATGTTGTGGCAGGAAGCATACATGCACAGCATAAATCAACTTCCCTGTCAAAACAGATGGGGTTGATTGAACAGTGTTCACAAAACTGCAGCTCTTTACGTGCTCATCATGCCAAACCAGATAAACAATGTCACATGTTCTCATTGCTGGAGCTCTTTACAACCCAAATTTAGGCCACACCAAGATTAGGTGTTACGATCCGAAAAATATAAATCGTGATGACGTTTGATTTGTTTTTAAATTTTTTATTAAATAAGCCTCGATGAAAAAAAATTAAAGTCAAATATTCAACATACTAATTAAATAAAATAACATTCAAAATTTAATTTTCAAATTCAACTTCAGAATTCTGTCCAAATACAACGAAGATATAAGTAAAAGGACGGCAAAATAACAAAAATTAAATAACTGCTGAATGAAGGAAATTGATTGAAGACTTGATGGTACCGTACTGAGAAGTTTGCTTGTTGGTATCCAAACATCATTGCTACTCACCGACTACTGGTCTGAAAGAGAATTTAAATATTTGGGGTGAGTCAAAAGACTCTGTGAGTAAACAACTCACTACGTATTTTGACGAGCCGAGAGGTTTTTTTATTTTAATTTAATATCTTATTTATCACGATAATTCGTACTTTTATTATATACGTGGGGGTACCATTCTATTAGAACATGTATTTTTTTTACATCACCTCAAAAAGGCATATGTCAAATGCAAGCGTGAATGCGTGAACAAGCATGAACTGCGACGTAAGCCCTTTTTGGCTAGGTAGTCGTCACTGCCGATCCCTATCATTATCATATAACAAGCGATATCTTTTCGCGTAACAAGCGTCGCAGGGATGATACAACGTGTATGCATTAATGAATGCTCAATATGACAATTTCACTTTTTCCATGCGGGTATATGTTATATGTTTTGTTAATAATCACATATTTAGTTTTGTATGAAATTAAATACATACGAATTATTTACTCACCTCAACTAAGTTTTGGAACGTATAATCAATTCTTTCTATGGCTTGACTCCAATTCTCAATTTCACAACTCAAGTGATGACTGAAGTCACTCTCTCTTGTGTACGTACCTCACAATCCAAATGATGGCTAATATCACTCTCTCTCGCTTACGCCTCGGAACTCAAGTGATGGCTGACTTCACTCCCTCTTGCCTACATAGTTGATGGCACAACTTTTTTTTTCTCTTTATATTTATATTTACATAACAAGACAAAACCTTAATTCTAACCGGAATTGAAGTTATTTCTAAATTTGTGTTTTTTATTATTATTATTATATTTATATGGTGTTAGATTAGGCTACTGGATATGTATGCCTGCCATATGAGGAGATGGACCACTGTGGTATCTTTCTGTTCATATATCTTGTGTTAGAACTGGAGGCTTTGAAAGCTTGTGATGAGCAATATGACAGCATAGAAGAGAGTGGGGCTCAGCTCATTG
The DNA here is from genome assembly GCA_002312845.1 of Kalanchoe fedtschenkoi. Taxonomy (NCBI): domain Eukaryota; kingdom Viridiplantae; phylum Streptophyta; class Magnoliopsida; order Saxifragales; family Crassulaceae; genus Kalanchoe; species Kalanchoe fedtschenkoi. The sequence continues at coordinate 1,711,597 of NQLW01000068.1, forward strand.
TGTGGTGAGCATCAGCTTGTTGGTTTTGTTCTTTTGTCTTTCTTGTTGAGCTATTTATTGCTGCGTACTTTGCATTAATAATTCCATGTCCTTGTTCTAAAATTTCATGCTTTCCGCATACCCATCTGTATCAGTTTAAGGCTGTATCAGTCGATTGAGAAATTCAGCATCCGTCATGTAACTATCTGACTTCAGAAATCGTTGTTTGTGCGACTCATCATGTTTGCTAAGATGTATTTGTGAATCAGACATTAAGGCATTCTCACTAACAAGCTTCCTGACACGTTTTGAAGCGTTCGTTTTCAATGTGGGATGAGGTTTTTTCACATTCTGACAATAAAATGTTTCGACTGCATGAAGCAAGTTGTAAAAAGTAATAGATGGTGTTTTTAGGTAAAAGCATCTACAACTTATTAGAGTTTTTAAATTAAATGGGTTGGACGTTTACGACACTTAATATTTAATAGTGTCAACTAGTGTTATTCTCAAGTATTCAAAAAATAATTATTGCAATCAATATTATTCATCTGTTAAAATAAAAATAATTTTAAAAAATAATTTTTTCATCTATAAATAATGAAATTATTTAAACAAGATATTATGTGACATGTGGCGTAGCATGACAAAACTTCTTTTATGTTTGTCTCAAGGGGGATGTTCTAAGATTTTGATTAATAGATAGAACATGTAATGTATTGGGTAGGGAGAAATAGTGAGTGGGAGTATGTAGGTGACTTGTGCATGTATGATGTATTTTTAAATCTGTTGTATTACCAATGTGGATGTTGTCCCGATCTTCATAGTCAGTAGATTGAGATAAATTGACAATGTCATGAGTAACATGATGAGTAGCACTCGAGTCAATAAGCCATTATTTGTTGGATGAGGATGTAGTATGAGTTAATTTCACTGTCGGTTGAACATTATGCTCTCGGAGGAAGGCTCTGCAGCTTGCGACACTCCTTGATAGTGCGATTCGGAATATGACAGAAGTAACAAATTATAGTGGGCCACGAGGATTGAAAGTGGTAGTTGTCGGTGCTATTGTTATTACATCATTGATTTCAATTAGAGCCATTTAATCGTTACCACCAGATTGCTAGACCTGATAGAGTATTGTGATAACTTCTAATCAAACTTGAAAGTATAATTGACAGTGATAAAACCAGAAGATAAAGGCAAAGACTGAAAACCCTCGTGCGGACAATGCACATCATAGTTGGCCAATTTGTTATTAAGGTCAGAGAACTAATCATAGTATATCGAGCATGAAGTGCAGAAGTGAACTCCTTGTAATTAGAACCTAAATTAATTAGAACAAATAGCACCAGATCACCATCTGAAATTAGACTTTTAATTTGAGCAAGAGAGCCTGCGTTAGTTCGCATGTTCTAAAAAACTTCGATATTGGACGCGATCCACGCAGATTTATCATAAGCTTAGTTTTTAGATACATCACACATGAATGACTTGTATTAGTCGTCAGGTTGGACAGCTTCACTGCAGCTATCAATCGTAGCATTGAAATATCAACTTGTCCTAGCGGTGTCAAATGGTATAAGCCGGATTGACGATATTTAGTACTTTCGCTGATGGAGTTAGCTTGGATCCATCAATGTGTCTGATTAGATCAAATCCTCCTAAGAGTGACTCAAGCTGATATTTCCAAACTAGAAATTGGTGGGGGTGAGTTTAGTTGGAAGATATATTGGTGCGTTAATTGCACGATTGTGATCGTTCCGAAAGCCATGGATTGTGGTTATGAGGCCATCTCAGTGTCTGATACCATGTGAAACTTATGATTTGAAGTGTTTATTTGACTGGCGTATGAGTTACAATATTTATAGTGATATTTGTTACAAATGATAAGAACTGAAAAATCAATAAACTGTTACAGACATTATGAGGCTTATCCGCATAATATTGTTGCTGGTTAACTGAGCGTGTTTGATTGTTCCTGATAAGATTTATCCGCAAACCGTTGTTTGTTGTTGACCGAAGAGAGTACATCGATAACAATATTGAGAGGGATATAATATTAATTATGTCTATGAAGTCATTTAGTATGCAATTAAACATTGAAATAATTATTATGCAACACCAAAAAACTCTAATGGAAATATGTATTATTAATATTGAGATAAATTTCTTCAATTGCCTGCCACCCGTCATATGTATGGAGATTGTAACTGACACGTTACAGCGCCGAAGCCAGTGACAAGGTGGCAAAATGAAGTTGTTGGCTGAAGGAGTCCACTCTTGTGTTGTGTGTGCTGCTCGAGTCCACACGTACATACTTGTGGCTCCTTTCACTGCGACAAGGCTCTCTGAGCATCTCACATCGATGCTCAACTTGGTCACTCGTGAATCAAATCGATGGGTGGTTTTACTTGTTGGATTGTTGTTCACTCAAATATTATTTAAATATAGTACAAATTTATGGATTTGGTGGATATTTTCGGCATACAAGTTAGAAATTCTGTCGGCAAAAATGATACTGCGTTTTTAAACTAATAAAATATTGGTCGAGTGGTTAAATTATTGTCCAACAACTTTAAAATTCTAAGTTTGAAACGCATGGATCTGATGGATGGGTGTGCCGGCGCCGTATACTCGTATTAGATAAATTTTGAAGTTGTGAGGTTTCTTGGTTTTAGAATTTTTAGTGTGTTATGATTTTAAGATTTTTAAGGCTTCAAATTTTCATATTATATTGGTTTTAGAATTTTTTAAATATCTATATAAAACTGTGTCGTTTCATAATTCTAAAACCATAAATTTTAAAACTTTAAGAGTGTGTTTAGTTTAGAGAAAATTTAATGGAAAGTGTTTTTCCATATGAAATCTATCATATTTTCTTTTGTTTGGTTCACTTGTCTGGTTAGGGGTGAAAATGATGGAAAAATGATAAAACTTTCATTATTTTTAAAAAAAAATTCTTCATATTTTTCATCTAATTTTCCTACAAACTTTTTTTCTCATTTTTTCAATTTTTTTTCTCATTTTCCACCAAATTTTCTCTATACCAAACACCACCTAAAAATACTCAAAAAAACAAAATTAGAAACCCCATAAACCTTAAAATACCAAAAAAAAAAATAACTCAAAATCCTAAAACACCTAAACACAATTCAAAACGTGTCATTTCGGCCGCTAGCATATATAACTTATAACTCAATAAATTATATTTAATAAACACAATCAAATATTAAATTTGAAATGCATTTAAAATTCAAATACATCGTTTAAATTTCATCTCAAACTTATTATGTATTTTACATACAAATAGAAAAGAGAAAAACTCAAAATGTGTCTTGAACTATCACCACGTATCCAAATGCGCTCCGAACTACCTAGATTGCTAAAAAGGGTGCGATGAAAAAATTGGACTGATTTCTGATGATGTTTTAGATCAATTTATTTGATTTATTAACTATAAATGATCTTTTTAAATTTATTGAGGATTATGGACGATTGAATATGAAAAAATGTCGTTTTGTTTATGTGCGCAAAGCGATATTACTCATTTGATAACCAAATGACGCAATTGTCACACACGAATCTAAGTTTTTTAGTAATATTAGTTTAAGAGTGTAACTGTATATTTTATTTTAGAAAATCAATTCAATTTTTTATCACACCTTTTTTAACAATCGTGGTAGTTCACACCACAATTTGGTGTTCATGATTCTTTTAGATTTTTTTCCTAATAAAAAATTCTGATTTGCATTTCGAGGCGTAAATACGGTACCACTAAAATACGAAATTGATGATCTGACTATTGTTAAATAACCATCCAAATTATTAGTCCAACATCTTATTATTGATTTTGCATCTTAATAATCCTTTGATTACATATTCAAAAGTACCAATTATGACATGTTTAGCTTTTAAAAGTCATAGATGTTTGTCATATCTTGGGATCAAATCACAGAGTGATTTTTGGGTGTGTCCACCACGTGTTAATGGACACCATTAATGAGAGTCGCTACGTGGCGCGTTGAAAATTCAAAAAAAATTTTAAATCAATGATAAACCGTCACTTACAATTTTGATTTTTTAACGCTCAACATGATGACTCTCTATTAGTGGTGTTCACCGCCACGTGGTGGACACAGTCCACCCAAAAATTTCTCCAAATCACATACTTTCATCCCCTCTACAAGCACCCTAGCTAGCCCCCTACCACGCCAGCTCAGATTTCCATGTTGATACCTGTCGTGTAAGATTAGGATATGAGATCTTCATGTAAATTATATGTGATCATTCTTAAGATTACGTCATTTAAAATATAATTTTTTAAATTATAAAAAATAGTTTTTAAAAATAAAGTATTAAATATTGATTATATTGCAAAACATTATTCTTTTCATATTATCTAGTTTAAAATATAAATTCTCTACATATTCAAAATATCTTCAACATTTGTTATAGGTAAAAACCTAAAATAAGTCTTGATCTATCACTACATTCTTACTCATGGTCCGAACTACTCTAATAATTGTAAATAATGCAAGAATAAATTAGATGGATTTTTTAAAATTAAATTTATAATAGTACTCATAAACTAATATTATTATAGGAATTGAATCTGTTTGCAAAAACTATGTCATATTATTTTCAAATTACATGATATCATTTCATTTACATATACCAAATGACATCTTGTAATATTGGTAATAGTATCAATTGCATTTAACTAATAAATCAATTAGTCGTTAAAAACAACCTAAGTTGGTCTAATTTATTTTTAGCGTATTTTTTCCGACAATTGTACTAGTTTGAACCATATTTGAGAAAACTGTTATAATTTAAACCTATTTTAATATTTGTCCCTATATAATATATATATATATATATATATAGGGGGCAGATCAGGTGAAAACCATCCCGAATATGTAAACTGTGGACAAATTAGATTCGTTGATCACATTTGATCCGATGGACACAAATTTTTACAGATTGAAAAGTATGATTAAATTCTTTATTGATAAGTTATTAGATTTGTTGCAAGATTCTCTCCTTTAAATGAGGAATGCATTGATTCATTTTTTTCTCTCACCTTTAAACTGTTTTTATTCTTTCGTCTCTCTCCTTTACGGTTGTTTTTATTTTGGCATAAACCAGATTTTCCCCCTTTCTTTCACTGCTATTTTCTGTTGTATCATTAATCATATTTTTATGGTGCACATTTCACAGATGTGCACCTATTTAAAATTCAGAAACACAGATGTGCACCAGAAACATAGATGTGCACTCATTTATAATTCAGAAACACATATGTGCACTAGAAACATAGATGCACACCTATTTAAACCCAAAAACACACATGTGCACGAGGAACACAGATGTGCACTCATTTAAAACTCAGAACACAAATGAGCACCAAGAACACAGATGTGCACTCATTTAAAACCCAGAAACACATATGTGCACTAGAAGCACAGATGTGTACCTATTTAAACCCAGAAACACATATGTGAACCAGGAACACAGACGTGCACCAATTTAAAACTCAAGATTCGACGCCTTCAAGCCTTCAATGCCCTCTTCCTGGCGCCCACTTTTGCTTAGACTGCACTACCCGGTGAAAAGAAACCCATCAATCCATTTTTATTTAGAAGATAAATGCTCCAACAATCATGACTTATATCACGAGTAAAGGTTTCCTTAAGGGAGATAATTAAATAAAGAGATAAATACAAATCTTTTGAATTCAATCAGTTAATAAAGACGAGGAGAGAGAATATGAGGTGATATTAGTATTAAGATAATATTAGTTGCCATAATTAAGGAGTCAAAGAAATAAAATTAAAAATTAAAAAAATAAGATTAATCGCAATCGTAGGATGGTATAAAATCAGTGGATATAATAAGTTCTCAGTTTACATATCCAAATCAGTTTTTATTTGATCGACTAATATATATATATATATATATATATATATATATATATATATATATATAAATTTAAGTACAAAAGGATGGATCGAGAGAGAGTATCTCCCTAAGCATGCATTTTTATTCTTAATATTTACTTAAAATATCGACAAAGCACAACCACATGCTTAAACTCCTATCCATGACTTGTTCTTCGTGTCATGTTGCGCGCTTAATTAGCTTCTCACTAAAACCAACCACATCACTCTTCGAAACCCTAAATCTTACTTCTTATGACATGCACCTGTCGAAATGGCGGAGGATGACCATCGTCATGATCACCTCCACATCGCCATGTTCCCGTGGTTTGACATGGGCCACATGAAACCCTACATGTACCTGTCGAACAAGCTGGCCGACCGCGGCCACAGGATCACCTTCCATCTCCCGCCCAAAGCCCAGACCTTAATCTCCTCCGCCAACGCCCACCCCGATCTCATCACCCTCATCCCCGTCCCCCTCCCCGGCCTCGATCCTAACATCCGAACCACAGCCGACTGCGAGCGACTTCCCCGCCTAGCACTTCCTCGCCACCACCTACGACCGATCGAACCGCCGCCTTCATCGAGTCCTCCCTCCAAACCCTCAGGCCCAAGCATGTTGGAAATGTAATGGACCCTCAAAAATAAAAGAAATAAAATTTATTCAAATAGTTAGTACATAGCTACTACTACAAAATGTGAAGAGGCTGCTGCTCCTTTCCTCTCCTGTATGTGAGTTTGGTTTTACTTTCTATTGATTGTTATTTTGATGTAGATATGAACTTCCCTTTTATACTGCTTAGGGAAGTCTTTACATTTAGAGTTACCATAATATTAATCGGTAATGAATGAAACAGTCATCACCATAATACATCTCTCCACTCAATTTGTAGCTTTTCTATTTTAATGTGGGTTTGTTAATTCTATCACTCCCCCTCAAACCCAATTCTTCAATCCTAGCTTTTTCTTGAGTTTATGAAAAGCGTCTATCTTTAGTGCCTTTGTGAATATATCTGCCAATTGATCTTCAGTCTTGCAGTGTACAATCTCAATGACTTTATTCTTCACTTGCTCTCGGATGAAGTGATATTTGGTGTCAATATGCTTGCTTCGGCTATGTGACACTAGATTCTTTGCAAGCGAGATTGTTGATTTGTTGTCCACAAAGATTGTTGTAGGGCCTTCTTCCAAACGATACATCTCATTCAATATA
>NQLW01000068.1:1743570-1771678 GCA_002312845.1 Kalanchoe fedtschenkoi
TGTACTCCCTCAACAGCCTCGAGCAATAGAAAATAAACGTCGAATCTGTCGACGAATAAGGTTGACTGACCTCTGAAACTACGGCGCCTTGATCCCCAGGTTGGCCGGATGCAGCTCTAACTCCGGCAGTTAGGGTTTTGCACGCCGAGTTCAGTCGAACACTCAATTTTGGGGACGCTACGTTGACCGCGGTCAAAGTGCATTCTGAACTGGGCCATGTATGGGCCTGAAGGCCTCATCTTGAGAGTATTAATTTCCCTATTGAAATACTTTTAACAAATTGGGACATTGCAATTTTTTTTAATACTTTTATTTTTTAATAAAAAAACCTTTGATTTGAATACACATATTCAATTGAGAAAAAAAACAATTTTATATTCTATTAAAATAAATTTATTTTAAAAAAGTCATTTTCTATTACAATTTACATACTCCCCTGTCATTTCTTATTTGTTATTAAAATAATATTATTTATCCATTTTCATTTATTATTTAACAATTTTAATATATATTTGATAACTACACATATATTAAAAAATAAAAATTTCATTATTTCATTTTAGTAATTCATACATCGTGCACGTACTTGCAAAAGAATACAATAGTTATCAATTTATTAAATTTTTATAATGACTACTAATTAATTCACATTAATTTACTCAAATTTATCAACTAACCATCTAATAAACATCGATTTTTTCAGAGAATAAAATAATTATATCATTATTCTTTCATGGGTAGTCGAATTGGTGCAGGATCCGGACACCACGAGGTGTGATAAATCTAAGAGCGAAATTAAGTAATTTCAATAAAAAAAATAATCATGTGAAATGCTCAGGAATTTAACAGATGAACATGTATGAAGCCTATCTCCGAAATTTAAATCGATCTGAAATGACACGACGGATTCCGAAAACAAAAACTACATATTTGAAGATGGATTTTGATCTCGTAATGCCAAACAAATTTAATGTCAATCAAAACAAAGTGTGTTTGGTGCAAAACAAAGTAGTTTTGGTATAAAAAAATGGCTATGATTTTAATAAAATTATTCAGTTCGTAAGAGACACATGGTGAATGGTGCTTAGCCATTAAATTAAAACGACATGATTGTAATTTGACTGTATATGACTTATCTGTTTGAGATTATAATCCTTTAAAGATTTCCCATATAAATAACACTTGATCCAACATACCACATCCCTCATGCCACATGCATAGTTATCATAATTGGAGCGGAGATCGAACCGGTCCTGGTTTCGATTTCCAATTTTTTGATTGAATTTGCGGTCTGGATCGGTTCGATCGCCAGTTCGAATAGGTACAGATTTTGTAAACTTTATTAAATAATTATGATATTGATTTTAACAAAAAATTCAGTTGGTGGTCTAGTGCTAAGGTTATTTCCTAAAGTTCGAATCCATGTTTTTCATCTATTTATTATAATTACTTATTAATTTGTTAATATGCTTATAATAATTAATTAATTTTATTATTGTTGTCATGAATCTGTTCTTAAGCAAATCGGCCGGTTCAGTCCAGTTAAACTGATTTAGTGCGCCTTGGTGTCATGAACCTGCTCTTAAGAAAACCAACTGGTTCAATCCAGTTAAACCAATTTAATATGTAAGGCGATAAGTAAATTCAAATCGGACCGAAATCAGATCCGATTCTCTGACCAAACAATTGAACGGGTTGATCCGGTCGAGTTTTAATAACAATGGTCACATGGCACTTGTTTCTTTTTCAATTTTCTTCAACAATTAAAAAATAATTATTATATACTTACGTTGCACTTGTTTCAGCCGTGTAAAAAGCCACCAAGAATAGTAATGTTTACATCCTATATCAATTGAATCTGACTCTTTCTCATCGATAACTACGCACTGGTTTCTTTTCTAGCTGTGTTCATAAAATCTTGGTGCTTCCATATCCTCTCGCTCAAAATCCAATGGCCATCTCATCTGAACTCGTCCAATTCCCATGCACCACATGTAACTCGGCACCTCCAAACATCACCAACTCAACCAGACCGTCTCCATTTTTTCCAGCAACAATTAAACTCGCCCGCCCGGGACCGACTCCCCGGGCACTGACACTGACTAGCAGCCGCTTTAACCACAACCTGTGTTTAGTGAGAGCCAAGTCCGATGATTCGTCGCATGAAGATGAATCATTTGCTGCTGCTGCTGCTGCTGCGACGGCGCTGGAGGAGCTGGGAGTTATTGTAGCCGTGAGGGACGAAGAAGCTGATCTGCTGAAGAACGAGCTGGTCAGTTTGTTCTACGGGACTAATCGCGGCCTGCACGCCGCCAGCGAGACTCGGGCGGAGATTGCTGAGGTTGTTTCAAAATTGGAGGGCAGGAACCCAACGGCTGCACCGATGGAGGCTCTCACGCTCCTCGACGGTAAATGGATTCTCGAGTAAGTAATAATTTTAGTGTCTCAATTTTTCAGCATTATTAAAACTTTCACTCATATTGGAAAAAAAACTTATATAAACCTTTGTAAAAGATTAAAAATTAATCTAAATAATTTATTATAGTTATAAATAATTTATTATAATTAAATACAGCGTTTTTAAACTCAAAACGCCATGTAAAGTAAGATTATTTAAATAAAAAAACACAAACTACATACGACATTTTTAACTTAAAAACGCCGTGTATAGTTCGGCTAAACAATTATATACTGCGTTTTTAATCTCAAAACGTCGTATAAAGTAAGATTATTGAAATAAAAAAACATAGACTATATACGACATTTTTAATTTAAAAACGTTGTGTATAGTCCAGCCCAACAACTATATACGGTTTTTTAACTTTAAAATATCATATATAGTCTTTTCATACTATATACAAGGTTATGCGAAGACTATATACATCGCTTTTAAGTTAAAAACACAGTATATTCTCAATCCATGAACCGCTTTGTGCAACCGAAACGGTGTTGTATCAGAAGATCACAAACTAACTTCTCCGAATTTAGACCTGACACAAACCTTCAATTGGAATGTCCTAAGGCATTGCAGTTTTTTTTTTATTTTCTGAAAATCTTGTTCACAAAACAAGACAAATAATGAACAGATGAGAAGCAATTCCTAATAATTCTCACATCACGATAAATTTTTGGGAAAATTATGTCCATCACGTTGCGGTGGACATCATCAATAGAAATTCATCACATGTCGAGTTGAGAGGTCAAAGTAAAATGTGAAAATTTACTATTGGTTTGAATTTTTTTTTTCACTTTTTAACTTCACACGTGGCAAATTTCAATTGAAAATGTCCACCACCACCACATGACAATCCGCCCAAAAATTCCTCTATATCACAAGTTGGATTTTGTGAAGACTAATAACCACCATTATTAAATCATTAGATACAAATGATTTGTTTTGAATGATTTCTCTTGCACATGTGTCGACATTGGCATGTGGGGGATGAAATTAATTCTCTTCGCCTCAATTCCACAAAACGGGTAAGAGAGTACAATGATTTGCTTCACTCACATCTCACTGTCTCCACTGTTTCATCAAGAATTGAATAACTGTCACATGTATAGCTATCTAACTACCTAATTCCTCGGCATCCGAACAATGTTGGTCGCACTTTTAGTTAGTGTTTCTCAATTAGATTTACGAGGGGAAGGGAAGAAAAAAGATATCAAAAATTAAAAATAGACTGTTTCTAAGTATTTTTAGGATAGATTTGGAGGGGGAGAGGTGGCTTGGAGGGGTTTAAAACCCTCATTTCTTCTCCCCTCAAATAGGACGGATTTGGAGGGGAAGGGATGTAAAAAGGTAAAATGACTATTTTGTTGTTCATTAAAAGATTGTTCATTAACATAAAAAATATTATGTAAGGGTATTTCAGTTAATTTTTTACTTTCTTCTCTTATCTTTCCAAATCCTTCATAAACTCAGAAACACTCATTCATCTCCTTCCCTTTCCCCTTCTTTCCTTTCCTCTCATTCCCTTCCCTTTTCTCTCCTTCTCTTTCCCTCCCCTCCAAACTCAGGAACAGAGCCTTAGGCTGTGTTAGGTTTTGGGAAAATTTATATGAAATGGAAATTTGAAAGAAAATGAAAATGATTTTTTTTGTTTGGTCTAGGAATGAGAAAATTAAATGAAAAATGGGAGAAAAAGATTTTGATAGAAACAAATAGTATCTTTTCATGCATTTTTCACCTATAACAAAATAAGAAAAAATGAAATGAAATTTTATGTACTATTCATTTTTCTTTCCATTTTTCTCAAATTTTTAGGGTGTGTATAGTTTAGGAAAAATTAAGTGGAAATGAAAATTGGATCCCTTATGGAATCCATCCTGTTTTTTCTTGTTTGGTTAGAGTTGAAAAAAATGAGAAAATGTTAAAATATTCTTTATTTTACACAAATTTTTCCCTACATATTTTCTATCTAAGTTTTCTACAAATTTTCTTTTTCATTTTCTCATTACCCATTTTCCATCAATTTTTTCATTCCACCGAATTTTTCTAGGTGTATTGTTGGTTTAGGGAAAATTTAATGGAAATAAAAATTTGAAGGAAAGTGAAATCTATAATGGATTCTATTTTATTTTTCTTGGTTTGGTTCAAATGAAAAATTAGAATGAAAGTTTCAAAACTCGTTTTATTTTATTTTAACTTTCTCTCTAATTTTCCATCCAATTTTATTTCTCACAAATTTTCCCTAAACCAAACAAAGGAATCATTCTAACTGTCCTTAAAATTTTCCTTTCCATATATTTTTTCCTAAACCAAACAAAGCCTTAGGGTGTTGATTTAAGGAAAACTTGATGGAAAATTAAAAAGAAATAAAAACTTTGAAGGATTTCATTTACTTATACCTTTGTTTGGTTTGTATTGAAATTGTCTACGAAAATAATAATATGAATGCAATATATCATTTGTGTATCTTCAAGCTCGTCTGATATATTGAACTTGATAGAAAAATCTTCAAATATATTGAATCTGATCGGAAACATTGAACTTGAAAAAAAATAATTACTCATTTCACATACGTTGGACTTAATTGCATCATATTTTTAAGCTAATACTTAAAATCACGTTGAATTTTACCAGTTTTTCACCAAATTTTTCTTTCCACTAAATTTTTCCTAAATCAAACAGAGCCTTATTAACTAACGATAATTTTCACTTGCTCTCTCTGTTGGCAGGTATACATCATACATAGGATTGTATCCGCTGCTGTCTAGCGGAACACTTCCGTTGCTGAAGGTGGAGGAGATATCACAGACAATCGACTCGCATAATCTCACTGTCGAAAACTCTGTCGTGTTTTCCGGTCCACTGGCTACCACTTCCGTCAGCGCCCGTGCCAAGTATGAAGTCAAGAGCCCCAAGCGCGTCCAGGTTCAATTTCTACCCTTTTTTTACGGATTTTTTCTTTGAACGTTCAATTAATACCATTTTCTCAATCACAATTTAAATTATCTGAAGTTTCGAAAATGGTACAAGAAAAAAATTAGATTGATTTTGTGGATATGTCTTTCAGATGCGCTCATTAACTAATAATATTATAAGAATTAGACTCGTGGTTAAAAGTATATTTTTTATCAAATTAAATGATAATAGTTTGTTCAATAAAAAAATTATGTCTTTTCATATTTAATCAATCATAACCATCAACAAATTTACTATGATCTATTGTATTTAATGAATCATATCAGTTGATCATAAATAGCGTCTTAAATAGTTTGAATTTTTTTCAATGCACATTTTTTATAGTTCGGATAGTTCTAACTTTAGGTATTAAAATTGGACTAAAGATTCAACCGGTCAAGACTCAGGTTTATGATTTTCCAGTTGAATCGACAGTTCAAACCGTTTCAACTACTGATTCAATTAGAGAGGTTGTGTTGTATTTTTATGATAAATACATTTGATTATGAAACTTTTACAACTAATAACTGACAATTTGCTGGTTGAGACCATGCTAATTAGAGAAGTGATTCAAGTTTTAGACTTTTAATTACATTTATATAGCACATTAATTATTTAAATTGGTAATTAATGGTTAACTAAATCTATATTAGGTAATAATTGATTCATAATATAACTGGTTCGGTTTGAACACTTTGCTATTGAAACGAACGGTTTGGTCCAGTTCAATCTGATTTAATTTACAATAGGATAAGCGTGTATGAACTGGATTGGAACATGTTCCGACTCTCGGTGCAACCGATCAAACTGACGGTCTAATCTGATTTTAGTAACCATCGGTCTAACCTTAGCTTAGTAAGATATACTGGTCTCTTTTAATGTTTTTCCCTATTGTCTGTTTGTTTTTATCCTATCATACTTTTTAAAAATTTAGTTTTGAATACTAATTTATATTTGATTACCGCAGTTTTAATCCGCAGTTATATATACTTTTAGAGGTACTTAAGTGCAAAATCAGTTCATAATATGAATTATTTAAGCAAAATTATAATTTCAAACTGTGTGTTTCAAAAAACAAGGTATAATGAAAAGCAAATCCAATAGTATACTTACTAGTTAAATTGAAATAAAATCATGAGAGAAATATTTTATTCTTAGCAAGTTTTATTTAACCAATAAGGTGTTGACCCAATAATTTGAAATGTTATCTAGAAACACTCAGATGTGCAGATGAGGATAGGAGTGTGATGATTCGGTTCGGTTCGATTTTTAATAAAAAAATCAAACCGAACCGAACCACTTGTTTCAAAAAACCAAACCGAATCATACCACGGTTCGGTTCGATTTGATTTATTTTTTTCAGAAAATTTATTGACTAAATTAATTATTAAATAGGAGACTTTTCATACCAATAATAATTTAAATGTACTAATTTATATTATATATTCAATAAAATTTAAATATGATCTAAAATATAGTGACAGTGTGAAACTGTTCGGTTTGGATCAGTTCGGTTTGAAAAAATCAAAAACCGAACCAATCCATTAGTCATCGATTTTTCAAAATTTAAAACCGTAACCGAACCACTAATACTCCAAACCAAATCGAACCTATCAGTTCGATTCGATTTGATTCGGTTCATCGATTTATCGATTTTTGTTTACAGTCCTAAGATGAACTAGTCTGGATATATAAGGTGTCACTATCAAACTGGAGAGGTGTGTGACCCTGATTTGCATTATTTTTCCAACTACAGATCAAGTTCGAGGAGGGTGTTGTAGGAACACCTCAGCTAACAGACTTCATTACAATTCCGGAGCAGTTGCAACTCTTCGGGCAGGACATGAACCTCCCACCTCTGAGAGGCCTGATCTCCTCGGTGCAAGACGCGGCTCAGTCTGTCGCGAAGACTATCTCAGGCCAGCCTCCTTTGAAGTTCTCTATGTCCCACGCCAATGCTGAGTCCTGGCTGCTCACTACCTACCTCGACGAGGACCTCAGGATCTCGAAGCTTGATAATGGCAGCGCCTTCGTCCTCGTCAAGGAGGGCAGTCGTCTTCTGACCCTCTAGAGCTGCAGCTAGATCTATGCTAATGTGCAAACTCATCTTGCAATGACAGTGAGCTTATAATCCTAGAATGTGATAATTCAAATGGCAACACTTGCTCAGCTGGTATAGAAGCTATTTCTTTTACCTTTTTCTATTTAAAATTGGAATCCACATACATTTCTGTAAGTTATAGCTCGCCCAAAATAAATTGAATTTGTCATAAAAATGATGTTTTAATCCAAATCTATATATTCAACTCTTAATTTAAACAACTCATCAGATAAATATACATTGATTATGAAAAATCCTCTAAAAACAAAAACAAACTTACACTTTTTCAAAGAGAATTCAAACCCTATTCTAACTAAATTTGAACAGTTGATGATGCACGTTCTCTAGTAGCATTATACTCCTAGATGAAAACTTCAACTTGAAAATTCAAATCCCAGTACAAGCGCATCACTAGTGCCACACATCTTCACACTTCTCCCACGGACAACCTGATAATACAAAAAGATATTTTTGTCAACACTAATATGCATATTAGCTCTAGTGTCAACCAACCACTCAAAGAGTTTATTAATAGTTTGAACCTCAGGTTTTAAGATCGTATACCTGCTCAACCGTTGAATGATCCAAGAGTGTTGTCTGCCCCTCCCAATCCTCTAATGACCATGTTAGCCTTAGTAGTAGTGCTTCTAGGTTTAGTTGTATTTTTAGGACAATTACAGTTGAAGTGACCATTTTATTCACACTCCCAGCATGGTTTCTAGTCAGATTTTACTGGCTCACAAGTCTACTTCTTTGTTATCTTTTCAGAGACTAAATTCACATTGCCTCCCCAACTCTGTCTTTTTTCAGCCACCGCTAGATTAACTCTTTCTTTCGCCGGTAGATATTGATGCTACTATATGTATTGTTCCTTCACAATTACTGAAATAATAAATTGGTTCATAGACAATGGTCAATTTAATTTTCAACTGGAGTTCGAAGTTGGACCAAGATTTAAAAAAATTCTCAAATATTGATAGTGCCCAAAATAATTCAAGCAAAACCATTCCTACCTCTGTTAAGTCATGAAAAATATGATTCATTTCTTAAACTTGATTAGTAACCAGCTTCTCCTCGATCATTAGATAATTTAAGTATCCATAAACACTATTTTTCAATACCTGAGTTATTGATGTTGTACTTCATATTCAGATTATCCCAAACATTTTTAGATGTATGTTACATGGCGTTGCATACATCGTAAAACCTATCAGCCAATGATATCAGAATTATGGCCAACATGTTCTTTTTCTGTGAGAGATCCCTTTCGACCTTATTTAGATTAGATTCATTGGGATTTGGTGGTCCTATCATCAATACCAAACACAGATTCTTGGTCACGTGCCACATTGATTACTGTATGAAGTTTCAGTCTGCAAAATACTCAGGAAATCATGTCACGCTGATCCTAGAGGTATGAAGATCTCAAGTCGTTACAGTTGTCACACTTGTTGCTAAAATCTAGACTTGAGATTGACGTAAGCTACATTTGCTACAAATTGGGCAGCAGTAGTTTTATCAACAACTTTTAGCTGCGTCAAAGAGGAACCAACATTATTGGAAGTCGTCATTTGAAAACAGACTACAATAATAGCTAGTAACTAAGTAATTTTCTCTAAGATATTTGGAAATGGACTTGCTGCTAATTGACTTTGACATATTGCATAGTAAATAAACAAACTAGTAAGAAAAAATGAAGCATCTTTGATACTTCTTGTAATCGAGTCACTACCAATGGTAGTTGTTCTTAAAGAATATTAGCCCCATCACAATGCGTCTTGGGATGCCTTACTAAATCCTTTTATAATAAGATGGTTTTCTAGTCACTTTCTGCTCGCACAAGCAGAAGAATCACCTCGGATGCTTGTTTAATTTGCTTACTTATGGTGAATGAGGCAAAAAAACATAGCACATAGAGTAAATGGATAAGTGTATAGAAGAAGTTTGTGCTTTCAGCTGTGTTCGAATAAGGAGGAGGGACCCTATATATATAAAATGGAATCCGGACAGTTGCAGAAGGGGAGATAGAGAGAAAGTTATGTGCAATCTCATCACTACACTTCACATTCAGGGGCGCAACTCCCTAAAATTAACTACCTACCTTCTTCATATATAACGTGTTGACTACAATGAAAAGAGAGTGTCTACTTTGCCACCTCTTGTTGACTTCAACAAATAGAGAACAACACTTAACTAACATTCCTTAGGGAGTAGAAATACATTGGCTATATTCATATGCAATGGGTTGGACTACTTGACTGATAAACAGCAGGCTAGGCTGCGATACGGGCTAGACTGAGGTGCTTCTGCAAAGTGGACTACAAAAAGGTAAACAAAATTATCTCCAGGAAGAAAAGGCCTAACACGTGCCCACATCGTGCATCTCAACTCGTGCCCAATCCGGCCAGTGGTGGTGATGGTGATACTTGTGTGTCGTCCCCTCGTTCTCTCCATATATTTTATTTTATATAATTTACAAATAAATTGTATGTATGGAATTTTTCAATGAAATACAAAGATACTCAATTAATGAGTTCTCAATAATAAAATATTCATTACTGATGAATTCCTCATTGATAAATATGCTCACTAGTAACAGAGTTTATGATCACACCCAAACAGAGCCAACGACATAGGTTTAGGGTTAGCGATCCATGCACTAAAAAATATCCTTGTATGATATCTTCTTCTTCAACTCATTGTAAGTAAATTAACTGATTTTTTTAATAAATGATAAAATTAAACATCAAAGATGCCTTGACATAGTGTTTAAGGCTTATACAAGTATATATAAAGATTTGTTGAATCCACAAAATTAGTTAACAATAAATGGGATTGTCCAATTATATACGAGAATTGATTCAGAACTTGGTATTAGTGATACAAAACTATGCCCTTATATATAACTCAACACCCTCTTCAATGTACTTGCGAGGGCCTAAGTTAATTTCGATAAGTGATCAATTTAGAACATATAATGTGCGATGTGAGACTATGTCCTTATATATGACTCAACCCCACTAATGACGTCTCAGTGAATTTTTTGATAAGTGAACCTTGTGTAAACCTAGTTAACCGACACACCCGTAGGGGTGCGATAAAAACTCGCGATGATACCATGCACATTTATTAGATTCACAATTAGAATTTAATTAATGATAAATGGTGGAGCCCAAATATATATGAGAATTAACTTAAAACTTATTATAAGTGATGTGGAACTATGCCCATGTAAATGGCTCAAGAATATGACCCTTAATAATTTACCTTGTTCAGTAGGGACTCCACTTATTTATTTCATTTGGTCTCAATTTTATATTATAGTTCATAAAAATACGAATTTAAACATTTTAAATAATAAGTCCACGTTTGGAAGTCGGGGTTAGAAGTGGGATTGGATAATTAATAACACCTTATCATGTTTGGTTCAAATCAGAATATATATATATATATATATATATATATATATATATATATATATATATATATATAGGGGAACGATCCATTGAGAACCATTGTGGACAATTCTGGACCAATCATTTTTTACATGAAACAACAATGTATTAATTATATGATTTTTTTTTAAACATTTATTTATTATGCTTCATTAATTACATGAGATTCGTTCTAAATTTACATACCATATGAGATTTATTTGTTTCTAATTTACTGATTTTTTATTTTTTATCCTAATTTTTTGAATTTTGGAGCTTCTGATAGTGAACATCCGCAGTGAACTGATGTTCACTGTCAAAAGAATGTTGGATCTTTTTATGAATAGATAGTGAATATTTTTTCAATTATTGGTAGTGAACATTATATTTTGAGTTTGTTTGAACACTTTTTACTGCGGTAGTGAACATAAATAGTGAACATAGATAGTGAACATGTTCACTGTCGAAACCTCATTCGTTCTTCCTGTTCTATACATTGCAAAACAGTTGCTCACTGTAAGAATTTTACCCAAAATCATAAAAAATATCAATTTTTAATAAATTTCTAAATTTGAAAGCATATTCTTTATTGCGAATGGTGAACATATTCACTCCAGTGAGTATATCATGAACTGATGATTCTTGTGGAGTTGTTGGAAGGTGCGGGAGCATGACACACTAACTTCAAACCCACTTGCATGCACATATATGGTTTTCTACTAGATGGAACACACAAATTTTTCTTTTTGAGCTCCATTTGTATTGAAAACCAAACATCATCTCTTTATGACACCATGCAAAGTGGTTGTCGACTGTACACAGGTAAAATAGAAGGTTAAATAAATTGAATATTAATTATAGACACATTGACTAACCAAATACTGCACCACATGCCACCTCCGAGTTGCCTTTGTCAACACAATGAGGATTATAAGAAAGTTAGAATTTTTTAATAACTCTGGCCAGCAAAGGAGGTGGATCCGGACATGAAGGTGTCGAAGATGGCAGAGACGATGAAGGACATGAAGGGGATGTCGTAGTTGGTCGGACCGTGTCGGGACGCCGCGGTGTTGGAGGCCGCCCGTGGTGGACGGGTTTCCACCAGTGGAGAAGACGACCGGCTGGACGCTGAACTCCTTCTGGAATGTGCAGATTTCTGAAATCATTTGATCAGTTGATGTTGCTATAATATGTAGTGATAAAGGAATGAACAAATATTTGATTTGAGATAATTGCTCATATTAAAATCAGGTATAATTAAGATAGATACGGTAACTAAAATTGAATTAAAAAACATAATAAATAAAGTTACATAAATGTTTATATACGGATCAAAACACGGTCGTTTTACGCAGCGAATGATTGGTCCAGATTTGTCCACAAAGGTTCTCAACTTAAGAAGGTTCTCAACTGATTCATCCTCTATATATATATATGGGAGAGATCCGTTGAGAACCTCCTTACATTGAGAACCTTGTGAACCAATCGTATTCACTGATTAGTTTCCAAATTAATCTTAAATAAAAACAACAAGATTAATGAATGTGAGACATAATTAATTCATTGAGTATGATGAAGTGAGAGGGGACGAGTACCATTTATGTGGTATTAATTAAAAAAAATTGATTTTCCTTTAATTGCGCTTAAATATTTGATTGACGGATTTTATTTCATTCATTCGCGGATTTATGTTTCTGAGTCATAACTCTTTTAGTTGTTATTTTAAATTTTTTTTGGTGAACATTTTTTCTGAGTTTTTACGAACATTTTTTTATTCCGATGGTGAACACTGATAGTGAAAATCAGTGAACATGTTCACTATCGAAAGTTTTGACCGCTCTGTACATTTTAAGCGTATGTTCATTGCCATAAAAAAAAACCCAAAATGCACAAATAATACAAAAAATTCAATAATCACAAAAATATTGAAAGATATTCACTATTACAAAATGTGTAACAGTGAACACAATGAACATAGTGAATTAACGAATGATTAAAATTGGTGAATAGAGACTACGAATATATCAAAAAGGACACATAATCAATCATAAGGTTAGAAATAGGAAATTGAGGATGGAAGAGAATAAAATTTGATTGAGAACATTACTCCTATTAAAATCAGATTTAATTAAGGAAAGTTGGATTACTAAAATAAACTTACAAGCACAATAAATAAAGTGACTAAAAATAGTGATGTGGTGATCAAAACACGGTCATTTTGTGCAAAAAATGATTGGTCCACATTTTTCCACGAGGTTCTCAACTTAAGAAGGTTCTCAACTGATTCATCCTATATATATATATATTAAACCAGTAGCAGAGTGTCCATAATTCTCCATTTAATAAAAATTCTGCGTGACAAGTTCTCCTTAATTCTCTACATTTTATTTTATTTTAATGTTAATTTAATTATACATCTTAATCAAAATCTAATCTTACTCAACTTTGAAACTTAATCAAATCAAACTCTATTAAAAATTAATTTTACGTGTAATCCTATCTAACTTAGAATCAGAATTAAATCAACTCCATTTAATAAAAATTGTACGCGACAACCACTCCTTAATTCTCTATTTTTAATTTAACATTATTATATAATTATGATTATCTTTTATTGAATTTAAATCTTGCTAAACAAGTTTGATCACCTACAAAAACATAATTGTCATCTAGGTACCGATTTTGCATGGCTTCATTTCATCACTCCCCTCTCAGTCGACATCCAGCTGGTTTTGCTTTTCGGGTTGAGTAAAGGAGAATTATTTTAAGATAAATAAAATAAAAATTTATCATAATTATCAGTATATATAACTTCAAATTTGAAATCATTCTCTCTTTTATTTTATAATTGAGAAGATAAAGTTTAATTTAGCAAGGAGAATTACATGAATAAGTAAAACTTATTTCTTTAAAATATAAATAAAATTAAAATTATCATAATTCTATGTACATATAACTTGAAATTCTAAATCACATTACCTTTATTTTACTAATTCTGAGCAACATTAAACATTTAAAAATTTTATTTTATTAATTTAAAATTCCAGATAAATTAAGAATATATATATATATATATATATATATATTATATATATATATATATTATATAAAATCTCATTATTTTTCTACTTACCGAATGAGTGATTTCACATCAAAGTCCAAACATTATATTTTTTATCTATTTTATTAATTTACAATTGTAAGATAGACTATTAATATTTTATTGATTGCAAAAAAGCGTAAACGATGATCTACACTATACTTAAAAAGAAATCCATTGACGATATTTTTTTATTTAAATATTTAGAACTATTATTATTACTTATTCTTAAAAAAATATAATACTTGTTTTAACCCCTCAAATTCATTAAAGAGAAGTTGACATTTAGGGTGTGTTTGGTTTAGGGAAAATTTGGCGGAAAGGAAAATGTGGAGGAAAATTGATAAAATCCAATGTTTGGTTTAGATGGAAAATATGAGGGAAAGAAAATAATGTGGAAAGTTAGGAGGAAAATTAAGGTAAATTAAAAGGAGTTTTGAAATTTTTCTTCAAATTTTCCATTCTAAACCAAACAAAGAAAAATAAGATAGAATTCATGATGAATTTCACTTTCCATCAAATTTTCTTTTCCCTACAATTTTCCCTCAACCAAACACAGCCTTAGGGTATTCATTTTTTGTTGAACACAATTCTCAAAGAAATTAGGTTGTTTTTATTTAATTTATATAAATTGTTATAATTTTCTTAAATAAAAAAAAGATGATTGTATCATCTTTACCTAAAATCTAATATAAAAATTATAATATGTAACATCCTCTCATAATCAATTTTTTATTGTAAATATATATGTAAGGATCTTAACTTCCTTGCTACAGTGAATTACAAGTTTAGTGTCCAGAGCCAGAAAGAGAGCCATATTAAAAATTATGTTATGTGCTTGTGCTGTAGATTTAAATACTATGAAAATTAAAGTATGCCGAAAAGTTATAAGAAATATGAAATAATTATAATATATCAATTTATTTTCTATTTGCATTTTGTTGTATGAGATTTTGACATTTATAAAAATAAATTGTGTGCCACATGATACTAATATATTGAAAAAAATTATAAAATAATACGCCTGGCGTTTACACTGGCATTAATACCTAGTAAATATTAATAATTTCAATGGATAAATTTTAATTTTAAAATTCAAAATTATTTATCTCATAAAAATAGATAAAATTATTTATCCCGTTATGGTTATATCCGAATTGCTATTTGTAATCGGGTCTGAGACAACAACTGATTGGGCAAGGCCCATTTTAGAAGGCACACAAAATAGAGTAATTATCTGGTTGAATTGCGCAAATTTAACTACTCCCTCCAACGATATCATTTTAATTGAATTTAATGAAAATGGTGTCGTTTTTGTGTTTAATTATAAAAACGTACTAAAGCCCTTTTTTATCAGAATTGGTTGGATATTCACCTGAATCGCTTATATATTCAGCGGAATTGCTCCTATATTTATCAGATTATCATATGGTCTATATTCATTATTTTTGCTTCCATATTCATCAGAAATACCTCGATATTCATCAGAACTGCTTATATATTTATCAGAATTGCTCCTATATTTATCAGATTATCATATGGTCTATATTCATTATTTTTGCTTCCATATTCATCAGAAATACCTCGATATTCATCATAACTGTTTATATATTTATGAGAATTGCTCCTATATTTATCAGATTATCATATGGTCTATATTCATTATTTTTGCTTCCATATTCATCAGAAATACCTCAATATTCATCAGAACTGCTTATATATTTATCAGAATTGCTCCTATATTTATCAGATTATTTTATGATCTATATTCAAGATTTTTTTTCATATTCATCAGAAATGCTTCGATATTCACTAGAATTGCTTCTATATTCATTAGAATTGCTCCTATATTTATCAGATTATTTTATGATCTATATTCATTAATTTTGCTTCCATATTCATCAGAAATACCAAACCAGAATTGGTTGGATATTCACCAAAATTATATATGAATATTCATCAAATTTACATATATTTATTTTAAAAAATATAAAATAGAAAAAATATGACTTCATGATTTTTCCATTATTGTAATATTTATAAATGAAATTGATATTTTTTTAATTTTTTTCTGATTTTGTAATAATCTTTTTAAATTATTATTAATTTATTTTCTGTTTATTATATGTGTCACATATATTATATAAAATGTCCTGATGCTCACAAGAGTTATTGGTTGAATTGATGAAACGTCATCGCTCACCAATCAAACTTGAGGATATAAAAGTAGGCCTACGGTTTTACGGGATGGTCCAATCTACTTCCAACTAAATTACACGCACTTACTCGAATCAGATGCTTCACACCCCATAGTAACATTATCTAAACCAACACATACTCAATCAAACCGCAAATTCTTGTGTACTCGGAGAGTACCTACTCTCTCGCACGACGTCGGTTTGATTTTAATTCAAACGACGTCGTTTCATACAATCCTTGCGTGCCTTCATTTCATATTTCACCAAAACGACGTCGTTTTTTGTGTTTTAACAATAAAACGTGTTAAACCCCATTCTTCATCAGAAATGTTTCGATATTCACCAGAATTGCTTATATATTCATCAAAATTAATCATATATTTATGAGATTATTTTATGGTCTAAATTTATTTTTTTTACTTCCATATTCATCAGATATATCTCGATATTCACCAGAATTGATTATATATTCATCATAATTGCTTCTATATTTATGAGATTATTTATGATATTTATTCATTTTTTTTGCTTCCATATTCATTAGAAATGTCTCGATATTCACTAGAAAAGCTTACTGATTCACCAGAATTGCTTTTATATTTATCAAATTATTTTATGGTCTTTATATATTATTTTTGCTTCCATATTCATCAGAAATGCTTCGATATTCACCAGAATTGCTTATGTATTCACCAGAATTGCTCATATATTAATCAGATTATTTTATATTATTTATTCATTATTTTTATTTTCATATTCATCAGAAGCTTGGATGATGAGGTGCCTGGGATGACGCAGTTTGCGCTATCAATCTTAGAGTTTTGGAGGCTCCACAAGACGATGAGTTGTTGAGGATTGAAGGAGCGACGAGCTGCTACGACTGCTGCGACACCTGCAGCCAAGACAACAGCCGTGAGACGTGCGACCATGAGGAAGAGGGATGAGCAATTCAGGAGACGGGTGGAGGCTTTTATAAGCAACGTTAACGACGGATGGAGAGCTGAAATGATGCAGACAACCACACAGTATGCCAGAAGCCTGCAACAGGTCAGAAATGCAGCCTGATCGAATCGACAAGCTAAAGAGTAAATTTCTGATAAATATGAAAGTAAAAATAATATGGTGAATATATAAGTAATTTTGGTGAATATCGAAGCATTTCTGATGAATATAAAAGCAAAAATAATATACAATAATCTGATTAATATAAGAGAATTTCTGGTGAATATATAAGCAATTCTGGTGAATATCGAAGCATTTCTGATGAATATGGAAGCAAAAATAATGTACAATAATCTGATTAATATAGGAGAATTTCTGGTGAATATAAGTAATTTTGATGAATATCGAAGCATTTTTGATGAATATGGAAGTAAAAATAATATATAAAGACCATAAAATAATTTGATAAATATAGGAGCAATTCTGATAATATCAAAGAAATTCTGGTGAATATCTTGTCACTTCTGCTAAATATCCAATAAATTCGGATGAATTGAATGCGAAGTATTGAAACGACGCAGTTTTATACGAATAAAAATAACCATTTAATTCAATTCAAACACAAAACCATGTCATTTTAAAATAAATCAAAACGACGTTGTACGAGGGAGTACCTACTCCCGTACCACATAAGAGTTACTCCAATCAAACTCTACCACGTGTCGAATATTTTCCCAATATTCCGAAACTGCCTTTCAACTCGGCATAATTAGAAGGCGGAGACTCCAATCGAGCGCTTCCTAGGCTACACTCGCTCCTCACTCAGACGATATCGTGAAACCCAGACAGTCTCGATCTCGAATTTATCCAGATCGGAGGTAGATTTTCGGCGGCTAGGTTTCCGGCGATCATGACGGTTGCATCCGGCATTCCCAACGGCGACGCCGCGAAATCCGCGCCGGTTGCCAGGCGCCTGGCTTCGGTGTACAGCGAAGTGCAGAGGAGCCGGTTGGATCACTCGCTGCCGCTTCCTTCTGTGCTGAAAAACAGCTTCAAAGTCGTCGACGGTTCTCCCAGCTCCGCTGCCGGAAATCCAGGTTCGTGATTTTGAACGATATTGTGGCCAGGCTGATTGGATCGGTGATGTCGGAATCGACAAATGATGATATATATATATACATTGGTTTGTATAGATGAGATAGCCAAGCTGTTTCCGTGTTTGTTCGGACAGCCGTCGGCGGTTATAGTGCCATCTGAGGCGGCGGAGCTTTCTGCGGAGCAGAAGTTGAAGATTGGAGTTGTATTGTCTGGTGGGCAGGCACCTGGAGGGCACAATGTGATATCTGGGATGTTTGGTTAGTGGAGTAGCATTCATTTATTTATTTATTGAGGTATGAGCTTGCTGCATTGAAAGGTAGTTGAGAGGAGTTCATTTCTTTCCTGCAGATTACTTGCAGGAGAAAACTAAAGGAAGCATACTGTATGGATTCAGGGGTGGGCCTGCTGGCATCATGAAATGCAAATATGTTGAATTGACACCAGAGTTTATTTACCCATACAGAAATCAGGTTAGTGTTTTGATGCTGGAGAACCCAACTCTCTAAGCATATAATTGAATAAGGTGTGTCTTTTGAGTATTTGGACTTTGATTGCTAAGTAGTGTTCTTGCCTTATGTGGAAAACCTTTGAAGCTCTCCCACAAGTATCTTAAATCTAGTTTGACCCTCAATTCGGAGTGGAATCTCATAGGCCATGAACATAACTCTTTAGATTTTGCACCTGTGGCTGTGTATTCAGCTCTCTTAGCACTAGCGTGTTTTGTAGCCATCTAATTGATCCTAATCACAGTTCTAACTTTCTAATTTTCAGGGTGGATTTGACATGATTTGCAGTGGCAGAGATAAGATTGAAACTCCGGAACAGGTAAAATCTTATCAGATGGATTCTCTTATCTCGAGGATGAGGTTATCGTAAATGTGTTGGGACTTTTTTTCCAGGCTTTGATTAGATCTAATGTTTCAATCGTCTGTTCTCCTTGAAAACAATCCAGTTTAGGCAAGCTGAGGAGACCGCCGTGAAGCTAGACTTGGATGGTCTTGTTGTTATTGGGGGAGATGACTCGAATACCAATGCCTGCCTCCTTGCAGAGAACTTCAGGTACACTTCTCTCATTTTGTTCCTGTGACAAGCTTACGGCTTAAATGGCAAGTGTATTAAAATTATTATATTTTAATGTTTCAAACTATCACATCGAATTAAGAAAAAGTTTGTAAGAAGTTTTCAACAGCTTTTGTTAAGGTTCACTTTTTAATCTGACAATTCCATTAATTCATAATAGAAGTAAAAATTTGAAGACCAAAGTGATTGGATGCCCTAAGACTATAGATGGTGATTTAAAATGCAAAGAAGTCCCAACAAGCTTTGGTTTTGACACCGCATGCAAGGTATACATCATTTCAAACCCATTCATTTGTGAAACACCAACCGAGTTCATTAGTTTCATAGGATTTGCATTAGATAGTTCTTCAATTTACATGTGCCGCAATTGCATTTAGCTCTTAAGGGTCTCCCTTTGCAGATTTACTCAGAAATGATCGGGAATGTGATGATTGATGCTCGTTCAACTGGAAAATACTATCACTGTAAGTATTTGTACTTCAAAATTAATCAAATTTGACTGTGATCTTACGATACTCATTATTCATCCCTATCTGTGGTCATAGCTATTCAGTTTCAATAAAGGTTACATTCAAATTTTAGATGTATCAATCTAATTTATATTCACTTGCTGATCTTTGTTATATGGGATTGTGGGGCAGTATTGACATGTCCTAACCTTCTTATGTATCCAAATTTTGTAGTTGTGAGGCTTATGGGGCGCGCAGCTTCTCACATTACTTTGGAGTGTGCGTTGCAGACTCATCCAAACATTACCATAATTGGAGAAGAGGTATGAGCAATTT
The DNA here is from genome assembly GCA_002312845.1 of Kalanchoe fedtschenkoi. Taxonomy (NCBI): domain Eukaryota; kingdom Viridiplantae; phylum Streptophyta; class Magnoliopsida; order Saxifragales; family Crassulaceae; genus Kalanchoe; species Kalanchoe fedtschenkoi. The sequence goes on from NQLW01000068.1 coordinate 1,763,716, forward strand.
TGACAGCTCTTCAACTTTTGCTCACCTGAATGGTGTCTGATTTCTGTTTATTGCTCTCAGGTTGCGCAAAAGAAGCTAACCTTAAAAAACGTGACAGACTATATTGTGGATGTTATCTGTAAACGTTCGGAGCTAAACTATAATTATGGTGTCACTCTAATTCCTGAAGGACTTATTGATTTTATTCCAGAGGTTTGAAATCTTACTGCCTTCTTTTATTATGGTGTCTGAATCGAGGTTTATCCTCTAATAGTTTTTCTGGGTCATCTTGTCCATTTCAGGTGCAACAACTTATTGCTGAACTGAATGAAATTCTTGCCCATGAAGTTGTTGATGAAGCAGGGATCTGGAAACAAAAACTGCAACCACAATCCCTTGAGTTGTTTGAGTTTCTGCCTGAAGCAATTCAGGAACAACTGATGCTTGAAAGAGATCCCCATGGAAATGTTCAAGTATTTGTCATCTCCTTCTCGTGCCATTGTTCTCAACCTGTAATATTTGAACTTGATGATTTCTTGTTTTCTAGGTTGCCAAAATAGAAACTGAGAAAATGCTTATCCAAATGGTTGAAACTGAATTGGAAAAAAGGAAGTTGGCCGGGACATTCAAAGGCCAGTTCAAGGGCCAGTCTCACTTCTTTGGGTAAGTCACTGATTGGGGTCTCAAAAGTTATCATGTCTTCATTTTCTAATCAAAGTCGATGGCATACATGCTTATTGACGAGTAGTCTTGTAAGAAATGCGAAACTCTAAACGGGAAAAGTTTTAAACCAACAAAATCTTTTGGTGCCGATTACTTATCTTATAATGTACAGGTATGAAGGAAGATGTGGCTTGCCGAGTAACTTTGACTCTACTTACTGCTATGCATTGGGTTATGCTGCTGGTGCTCTTCTTCACAGTGGAAAAACTGGATTGATTTCGTCGGTTTGTACCCCATCTTTCAGCTAATTCAGAGTTCATGCTACAACAATCTTATGAAGGCTATACACATGACAGGTGGGAAATCTGGGTGCCCCTGTTGAGGAGTGGACTGTAGGTGGAACTGCACTAACGTCTTTGATGGACGTGGAGAGAAGACATGGTATTTTCTGCTGCTTTAGTCTTATCTTTTGCTGCTTATTACAAATAGCACAGTCATTGTTGATAGCTCTCTTGATTTGGTTCATGATTTGATGACATCGATTGTACCTTCTGTACATTATACACATAGACATGTGTACGTCTCTATAAGAGTCATTTAATTGCTGTATTTACTTACTGTACTCTCCACTTTCCTTTTCTCATGCGTGTTATTTTTCCATGCAGGGAAAAACAAGCCTGTCATTAAGAAGGCAATGGTAGAACTTGATGGTAATCTCTGAAACATGTCAAATACTCCCTTTGTCCCACAAAAATAGTCCACATCTTAAGTCTTCTTCATTTATAATGGTATCGTCTCTACTATGGTTTCATCACCTAAAAACAGCAATGGGACTTTAAATTTCTGCATCTAACGTGAGGGTGTGATTTACTATTTTGTGCACAAAAATGTCTTTAATAAGTTAGCGGACAAATATTTGGGACATTTCAAAAAGGAAAAATGTAAACTTATTACGGGACGGAGAGAGTAAGAATCATCAGTTGATCTGTTTTGTTTGCTTCACATTCAACACGTGCATTCACTGAATGAAGACTTACAATTAACGTATTTACCCTGATGACCTACTCATACTTCTTTTTAACTATCGATCTTTCAGGTGCACCGTTCAAGAAGTTTGCATCATTTAGAGATGAGTGGGCCTTGAAGAATAGATACATCAGCCCTGGTTAGTATGTTCATTAGTATGTTTAACATGTTAAAACTAAATTGATACTAGAGTCACTTATTCAGGCATCTGCAATGGTAAAATGTATCAGAGGACTCTGACCGGCTGGATTTCAATTTACAGGTCCAATTCAGTTTGTTGGCCCAGTAGCGGATGCAATCAATCACACCCTTCTACTGGAATTGGGAGCTCAAGCTTAGAGATATTGTATGCATCTGAAGCATCATTAAGCTTTTCCTTGATGTTTGGTGATCTACCTGCGCCCTCAGAGATATATTATCCAGTTTTCCTCATGTACCTTCATCATGTTGTCTTATGGATCCTGACTTTTTTCTTTCTTTTCTTAAAACATGCTTGAGTTCATGTCTTTATGTTGATAAAAACAAACATAGATGAATCAAATCGATAGATTCAGTTTGATTTAGGATACGAATGATGATTCTATTACGATTTTAATTTTTGAAAATCTATAATGAATGGTTTGATTTGATTTTTGTGTTTTTACAAACTGAATTTGATTTTTCACAATTCAAATCTAATCAAACCATTTCACTTTTTTAGATTATACTAAAAAACAAATTAGTAATTCTGTATTATTGTTACTTGTATAATAAATCCCTTATTTAATAAATATAATAGTAAATAAATTTCATTAGAAAATTAAAATTGAACCAGTTAGAATTATATGATAATTTGGTTTGATTTTCTAAAATAACGATTCAGTTCGACTTTAAAATTTCTAAATTGATTAAGAACAATTCATTTTAATTTCTATTTTTAAAATTTCTAAATTGATTAAGAACAATTCATTTTAATTTCTATTAAAAAACGAGCTGAATTGTTAGACATCTCCACAATCACTCACTGAAAATTAGCCATGATAGTCAAATTCAACCTATTTTTGATGTTAGCACTCGTTCTCCTAGGATTAGGATTTAGAGCGGCCAAACAATTCATAACCATTTGAAACAATGTAGTATTCAATTTTATTATCCAACATATAAGTGACATATGTCTCAACTAGATACAATTTGCATGTTTTACGTAAAATCGTCTTTGTATTGCATAAAACCATCTCAGTATTATTAAAAACCACCATCGATGTAAACTAGCATGGCTGCACCAGTTGTTCGAGACGGTAGTGATGGCAGAGTTGTGGATGACAATGCTGAAGCAAGTCCGTCGTTCTCACACTCATCTACTGTCACGATGCATTGTTGGTGGTCCATCGGCGTCCGAATCATTCCTCAAGATTTGGAAAGGTGGCGCTGACATAACCGAAAATGTAGTCAAAGTATTTAATTTTTTTTTCTTTTCAACATAACAAGTCACGAATTTCAATTGATTGTGTTTAGGCCAACCATTTGATGCTTTGTATGCTGTCCAATCCCAACGTCTCTAGCAAAGAAGTCCAACGCCTCTCCAAATATTAATCTGCTCAAAAATTGTCATAAATGATTAGGGCATCCCAGTCCATAAATTTCAAAAGTAAATTTGTGTTCACCTGAATTTTTGTGTCATACTAACTCATCGTTTTCATAAATTTTTTTTTCATAAACTTATCTTCCACATTTGATGAACCTTCATACAACTTTGTACATAACCCCACTTGTTTTATAATATTGTTTATATTTTTTTTCATATTATATTCATTACCAATTTTTTACACGGTTCATATAACGGTTATAATTAATATTTTAATAATAGACATACGAAAACGTCCTAAAAATCCAGTCCAATTTAATTTTATAAAATCAATATACGCCGTAAGAATTTGAACTAATTATTTCATATAATTAAATTTTGTTTCTATTGTAAATACAATATAGAATAAGGACTTGAATCGAATGGACGGATTAATAAATTTCAGCAATGGGCCCAGAAAAATAATCCGGCCCAAAGGATTCGAACGGTAGCAGAGAACAAAACATGGTGAAAATCGCCGTTACGCTAGCTTCTCTCCCGCACACTCGTTAAGATTCCTTCTCGACTACTTTCTCTCTCTTTCTCCCTCTTTGCTGAGAAATGACATCGCGCGACAAGAAGCCGTCGAGCAGCCGCGCCGGTGGGATCCGGACGCTCTCCGATTTGAATCGCCCGTCAGGTCCCGACTCCGACAGCGACTCCGATGGTCCTCCGGAGTACTACACCGGCGGCGAAAAGAGGTTTTGTTTAAACCCTAGATTTCCAATCACATCATCCGATCGATGTATGCTTTAATTCCTTATGCTTTTCTTCAATTGAATTGATTAAATGGCTGCTCCAATTTTTAGTTTCTGGAATCTTCCGTCAGAGGTGATGAATTTAATTTATTTTTTTATCGTTTGAAAAATTACGTTTCCGCTAAAGAGCATGAATTCAGGGATTCTCTTATTGGAAGCAGCAGGGTTGATCCTTGGTTTGGTTGCTCCTAGTCGGTAGAATTTTCACCCTTATCGAGGACGAATCCTGAACCCAATATTTCCAGCTGAAGTGGTTCAGGATCAAACCTCGGAAAGGAAGTATCAGTGTTGGCTACGGGAATTTTAATTCGGGGTACAAAAAATGAATCTTTCATTCTAGCTATGCGGTTTGCGCGTAGCTCCGGGCTTCCGGTGCTGGCGAACAGATGACAGAGATCTAGATGAAGTAATTTGACTTGTGATTGAGTTGATCACTTTGTTCTTAACTCAGCATAAGTTAATTTTTTTCTGTTTTAATATATTTATTTTTTTATTTTGATATATTATGAGGTGGATTTGGCTATATTGAGATTTTTGGAGTTTGATTTGAAATGTAAAAAATTTAAAATTTGAATAATTTGGAGTATAAAATTAAAATTTGGGCTAAATTAAGAATATAAAAATTATATTTTTCCTTTTTTTTGTATGGATGAAAGTATTTTAGGTCGGGTCTAGGGGACGACTATCCCCAATGTCCCCTGGTGGATCTGCCACTGGGATGTATGTCCATCTCATTATGATAGAAATCTATCTCAAAAAGGAGCTTTTATTGCCTGGTTGATTGTTGTTGGCATTGGTTTTTGTTTTTAATCTTGCCCGTCATCCCGTTATATGGGGTTATTTCATGCAATCATGTTTGATTTTACTTGGAAAAACCGAAAAAGTTACATAGTGTTGGAATGTTCACAGTTTGACAGTTGATGGTAATTTTGGCAGTGGTATGCTGGTTCAAGATCCGACTAAAGGCGGTAGCGGGAATGATGTAGATTCGATTTTCAATCAGGCTAGACAGCTGGGAGCATTGGAGGGTCCCATTGACACTCCGTCATCAAGCTCACGAAGCTTTACTGGAACCGGAAGGTTGCTTTCAGGGGAGACTGTACCAGCAGCTGCTCCGCAGCAGCCCGAAGCTGTCGTTCATAACATTGTCTTTTGGAGCAATGGTTTCACCGTCAATGATGGTCCTTTGAGAAGGTTGGATGATCCTGAGAATGCGGCTTTCTTAGAGGTAATGTCATGTTCTACCACCTCATGTTAAATGCTCCTGAAATGTGTGTTTCTCCTTTCAGGTGGTTCAGATAAAATTATCTAATACTGTTATGTTTTGTATGTTCTTCGTTGATAACTATTTTCGGTGTGCCGATCAAGCAGGTTCATCGACTGAAATATTCATATGTATATGTCATTATTGGTTCTTTCTTGTTCCTTTGATTTTAGAGCATTAGAAAATCTGAGTGTCCGAAAGAGCTTGAGCCAGCAGATAGGAGAGCATCTGTTCATGTCCATCTTATCAGGAGAGATGACAAATGGACGGTATGTCTGGCTTCATGTTTTTATTGTTGAAATAAGATTATAAGACACGACCCAGCTCGTAAAGTGATTAAATTTTCGTGTGTTGTAGTTCACATGTTGAGGTCTATATGACATCACTTAAGTTAAAGATTCTTTGATGATTTCATGTAGGAACCTGAGAAGCCCAAAGTGCCATTCCAAGGTGTTGGAAGAACTCTTGGCGGCACCAGCGGCAGCTCTGCATCAGAACAACCTCAGCCAACCACAGATGCAGCTCAGGCCACCAACCCTACAACTCCTGCAGTTGTCGACCCAGCCCTCCCATCAACTTCAATTCAGTTGAGATTGGCTGATGGCACCCGTCTGGTCGCCACCTTCAACTTACACCACACCATCAGTGACGTCCGCTCTTTCATTAATGCATCCCGCCCAGGTGCTCCCAGAAACTATCAGCTCCAAACTGGCTTCCCACCAAAGCAACTTACTGATCCAGCTCAGACAATAGAGCAAGCGGGTCTTGCCAATTCAGTCATCATGCAGAAGCTCTAGGATGCTGCTGGAACATTATTCACCAGGTCATGTGCTGAGAAAGAATCAGATGACTCTGGGCGTCCAGGTAAAAATAGAAAAAATTATGTCACTGCGTATGCATATTGAATGTTCAAGATGTCAGTTCTATGAATGATCAGTAACTCTCCAGTCTTTCTTTCATCAGACATCCGGATTTGCATTCTCATTTTGCTGCTGGTCTTCTTTTTTTTTTCCCTCCTGAATCAGAGTTCTTGGTTTTTTTTATGACCCCGTCAAGTATGAGAGATTTTTGGGTGGATACAGTACATTATGTTGTGTACACACCAATGGTAAGCCGTGACATGGTATTTTGATTAGTCATGTGACGTGTTAAAAAGTTAAAAAAATTCAAAATAAATGGTAAATTATCGTATTATTTTGATTTTTCAACACGACACGTGACGACTCTCAATTTGTGGTGTCTACAAACAATGTTCACTTAAAAATTATTGGCATGTAGGTGTTTGATTGGGTCCTTTAAACAAAAGAAGTAGGCGCTTGATTTGAGTTTCTCGGTTAAAGATGATTTAAGGTGTGTTCTTTTTAGGTGAAATGAAACTGAGCTGCAATCAGATTTTGAATTAGATCCAACCAAACTGCTCTATGAAATTTTTATTAAGGGAAAGCATAGAAAATTTGAAACTATCATTGCATTTCAATTTGTTATTTGAACTGCTAAAAGGGAAAAATGAGTTATAAATTTGAAAAAATTGATTAGTTTATGAGAAATGATTAGTTTATCAGGTGCATTTGTCACTAGAATGTGTCACAACTTACAAATTACCGTTATTAAAATTGCACTGCGTCAGATCAGATGATTCGATTGAATTGAGAATTGGATTAAATTTTAGCTCGATTAACAACATCTGAATAGAGTTTACTGTTTTCATCTCATTTAGCATACACAATGGCTACTCTAACCTCTTAGCCGTTTAAATCCTAAACAGTGTTTAGTGTTCAATAGAATGGTGTCGTATTGTCTTGTGTATTTTGTTGAGCATAAGTGACATCTTTTACCTCAAGCGCCTTCAGTCCAGATGTAGTAAATATAACTCACCATGTTTTATTTTCGCTGTTGAATCAATATAGCATATGTTATTTACTCTACGTAACTCTATCTCTTCTCTCAAATTTGAATGTCAAAATTCATTTTCATGGTATCAGAGCAGGAAATTCATGACTTCTAGTTTATACTGTTGCTTTGTCCAGTAAACTCTGTTAACTATTGAATTTGCTGCAAATCTGGTTGAGTTGAAATTGTTCGACATTTTTGTTTGCAATTCGTTTTTGTTGCTTCAATTTTTTTAATCTTGGAGTTGAAATCATTTATGATGGCTGAAAACATAGATGTTCTAGCACATGTGGTTGAGATTGATGAATCAAATTCCGTAGTTTCAAGTATTTATAAGGGTGAGTGCCTCAAGTATCCGGCGTGTGGACACTCTGTCATCAAAATTACACCAGTAGTCCAGACAGTTAGTAATTGAGCAATGGAGAAGGAGTATTACTATACCTCTCTCAATGAGAAACAAATTAGGATTTCTCTATGGAACTGTTGAGATACCTAATGTGGATTCTAAATTGTGGTTAAAATTGTAGAAATCAAACTGTTGTTGTCTCGTTAAACAACTCTTTAGAACCAAAAAGCTAGAATTGTTATATTTATAATCGATGCTTAAGAAAATTTAGACAAAATTTAACTTGAGGTTTTGTGAAAAAAAAGGACCAAGAAACGCTCAGTTGAAGGCTGAACTTTATTATGGTAAACAAGATCATCTTTCTTTGTATGAGTATTACAAAGTTGAAGAGGATTAGGAATGACATAAAGGCTGTGTTCGGTTTAAGGAAAATT
>NQLW01000068.1:1772431-1828206 GCA_002312845.1 Kalanchoe fedtschenkoi
CCAAAAAGCTAGAATTGTTATATTTATAATCGATGCTTAAGAAAATTTAGACAAAATTTAACTTGAGGTTTTGTGAAAAAAAGGACCAAGAAAGGCTCAGTTGAAGGCTGAACTTTATTATGGTAAACAAGATCATCTTTCTTTGTATGAGTATTACAAAGTTGAAGAGGATTAGGAATGACATAAAGGTTGTGTTCGGTTTAAGGAAAATTTGGTGGAAAAGAAAATTTGGGGGAAAATTGAAAGGGAATGGAATTCTTGAATGATTCCAACTAATTTTTCCTTTTTCATAAGAAAAATGTCAAAAAAGATTATTAGGAATTCATTTCATTTTGCATAATCATGGAAAGTTTTATGGAAAATATGTAGAAAAGTATCAACTTTTTATCACTTCATACATTGAATTTTTTTCAAAAAGTGATTATTTGTTTGAGATACATTGAATTTGGTTGGATTAATTTGTTAAAAATTACATTTTTCATCAAATTTTCCACTTAATTTTTTTCCGTCCTATTTTTCATCTAAACCAAACAATGAATTTTACTAATTTTCCATCAAAATTTTCTTCCGCCAAATTTTTTCTAAACCAAACACAGCCTAAGAGTATGATTACTATAAGAAAATGCAGTTGTTTTAATTCTTGTGAGAAACATCAAGATGAGAGATTTGAAACTGAAGAAGATGAAATAATGCATTTTTAATGGGATTGAGAGGAGTTTCTGACAATAAGGAGCACCATTTTACTAATGAAGCAAATTCCTAAAATATAATCAGTTTTACTTTATGGTTGTACATGAAGAAAAGCAACTCAATCATGTTAAAGAACATGTTACTGAAGCTACTACCTTATTTAGTAAGCTTGTTTACTCAGCAAATACTGAAGCAGCTAAGAAACAAAGTAAGGAGATAATGTAGAGTGTTCATATTGCAAGGAAATTGGAGATACTAAGACACAATGCTACATGTTGATTAGTGTATAAAAGACATAAAATAGACAGACCCTTGACACCACAATAACTTGCCAAAGATTTGTCAGTTATTCACAAATTAACATGGCACAATAATAGTATTGCACTGAAGAAATTGTGGTAGATATTGTTCAAGTCCTTCCACTTACTCGGCAGTTGAGATTCCATTCAGCTTTACATCAACCTTTATTACATTTGAAAATGAGCAAAAAAATTCCGCTTGTCAATATAGAAAATTTCTCTGCATGTGTGATGAAAATGATTTTATTGTCCATGATTCAAATTTATAGAGATTGAAATCAAAGGGTGTATTGGTCATAATAAATTATTATTCTGATAATTTCGTATTGACTAATATATCCCTGCCAATTATTATGCAATTTATATTTTAAATGACTATTATATCCCCGTGATGTCAACATCTATAAATTTGAAATCACAGACAATATGGTTATTTTATCCGCATATATAAAAAAAATTTCTACAGTAACAAGCATATTCTCTTTTTCTTTAAAAAATTACACAGTTATAAAACAAAACTTCCTCATTTTTTACTTGTAGCATTTGGCTTGATTGTAATTCGGTTTTGATTGGGCCTATTGTTGGGCCCAATAATGACATGGGCTTTGGACAGGTCTTCCTGTCTTCCTACATTGTCCGAAATCTCTTGAATTTCTCGCGAGAAGTTGAGTTCAATTTCTCTTACACGGCATGTAATATCTCTACTGAAAAGGGAAAGAAAAAACAAGCCATTTTCACTCTCTCGATCTTATTCTCCGGATTGTTGTTCGAAGTCTCAGGTGGAGAGATGAGCAAAATACGCTTCTAGATATCATAAGGTTGGTAGCTTCGAGCTCCGATTTCTTCTTCCGTTTGATATAAATGACGGCTTGAGCAGCTTCTACTCTACGATTCATAGTTTAATAAGTGTAGTCTTGTCGAAGCTAGAAACTAAAAAGTCGCTCACTTTACAATCTTTGACAGAATTCAGGACTAGGGTTTCCGGCGCTCGGTTGCAATTGGGTCTACATTGAAGCGATTTGGGTTTTTGTAGTGAGAATTTCAAGGTGGGCAGGAGCTGAAATGGCGAAGACGAGGCCGGGGAAGAGAGATGTCGACTCTTACACGATCAAGGGGACGAACAAGGTGGTCAGAGGTAACGGGGTTGTTTGATTTTCGCCGCGTGGTTCTGGTTTGATCTTCCTGGGATTTCATGTCGATTTTTGAGATGGATTTGGGTGTTGTGCAGCTGGAGACTGCGTGTTGATGCGGCCGTCGGATACTGGGAAGCCGTCGTATGTGGCGCGGGTGGAGAAGATTGAAGCTGATAACAGGAACAACGTGAAGGTGCGTGTGAGATGGTATTACAGGCCGGAGGAGTCCATGGGTGGGAGGAGGCAGTTCCATGGCGTGAAGGAGCTGTTTTTGTCTGATCACTATGATGTGCAGAGTGCGCATACCATCGAAGGGAAATGTATTGTGCACTCTTTCAAGAATTATACGAAGCTGGAGAACGTGGGCGCGGAGGATTATTACTGTCGGTTTGAGTACAAGGCTGCTACTGGAGGGTTTACGCCTGATCGAGTCGCAGTGTGAGTTTGCTTATGTGCTGGTTGGTTGTGGTTTCAGATATTGGGTTCTTTTACCGATTGTGATGTGCGGTGGATTTGATTTGAAGGTTTTGCAAGTGCGAGATGCCATACAATCCGGATGATCTGATGGTGCAGTGTGAGACGTGCAAGGACTGGTAACGATATAAGTTTGTAGTTCCTGAATTATGACTGTTGGGAGTTAATGTCGCGAGTTCAGTTAATTTCCGTTTAGGTTGTTAAAATTTGGGACATAATGAAATGTCATTGATACGTGGCTGGCCATCATTGACAACTTCCTTAGAAAAGCTACGCTGGCAGGCATTGTTTGCTGCTTCTAATTAGATAATACAGCAGCCAAATAGCTGCACTGGATAACTAACATATGTGTTGAGCATATTAAGTGGTATTATCCCACATTGTCCAGTGGAAGCTCTAAATTGATCCTAATATATAGTTGAGCTCCCCCATTCATTGCCAATTGATTTTGAGTGTGGATCCAACAATTCTACATGGTATCAGAGCGGGTTTTGGCCGCACTCTTAGAACATGTCCGTGACGGTTAACTAGGTCCGCACGAGGTCCCACTTGTCGAGGTTAACAAAGGTCCTCGCAAGTGAGGGGGAGTGTTGAGCATATTAAGTGGTATTATCCCACATCGCCCAGTGGAATCTCTAAATTGATCCTAATATATAGTTGGACTCCCCCACTCATTGCCAATTGGTTTTAAGTGTGGATCCGACAATTCTACAATTTGTGAACTAAGCATTGTATAACTGAAGGGCCGAGAGAATAAGGTCCGGTGGGAAGAAGATTTATATTTATGATATGTGTATAAATTTTGACAAAGCTGGCTCCTTGATCTGTTACTGTGTAGCCGTGGCATACTAGGATTTGGAAAGTGAATAGTCGACAACCAATGAGTGTTTATATCTTGTTGGAGACATGATTAAATTGATTTGCAAATTGTTGGTACTTTTCATAAGTGTATGTTTGGATTTTGGACCTATTGTTGATTTCTTGACGGAAATTGCTAAGCCATCGTAGGTGTTGTTTGTTTGTTAGATTTCGTTTTCAATTCGGATCAAATTATGTGAGAAATATGAATTGCTTCATCCCCGCTTGGATTTCCGCACCATCTTGAGTTTGAATATTTCATCCTGAAGCAGTTCTCATTCGTGCCAAATTTATGATACGATATAAGATATGTGACAAATAATCTTATTTGTTATTATACTTGTACAAAAACGTTTACATAGCCTCATCTATGTCATTGTGTAGCATGTTTGCTAGTCTTCGTCAAATGTTGTTTCCTTTCCTTTTTTGTTCTTGTAGTTTTCTTGGAAGGATTGACTTTTGATGAAATTTAAGAAACACCGCAGTGAGCTAGATGATTAATAGCAAATTTTATGTTTCTCACGAGTTGTTGTTTGGCGACAATATATATTTATAGGTATCACCCATCCTGTGTGGACGTGACCATCGAGCAGGCCAAAAAGTTGGAGCATTTCATATGTTCTGAATGTTCAACTTCGGAGGCGCAAAATGGTTTCCATGAAGCTCCGGCTGATGAAGTGCAGGTATCGATACATGCATAAAGTCTTTCTCATCTCATCATTGCCTTGCATTAACGTTATTGATGCGTATAGAATGGTGGACTACCTCTAAGCTCTTTTTATGCTGTTGTAAATATGTATGTGATTCATTACCTGGCTAGCTGGTAGCTAGCCGTGGCCCAGCTCCTTTAACCATGTTCAAGATATAGCGTGTCGTGACGGGAAGTCAATTTGGCATATATTTATTTCTCTAACTTATGATGTGTAGTAATTGTATTTGGTATGTTGAACCGGACGAGAGATTGAAATTCCACCCATTTACTTCACAAATGGAAAAGAATTATGTGTAACTAAACAGAATATCTCATGTAGGAAGTTATTAGTCATACACCGAAAAGCTAAGTAGCACCGAAACAGATACGGAAAAAGTGTTTTGTAAAACTTAAAATATGGATACAGCATGGCTATGTAATATTCATAAGTAAACTTTATAATTTAATTGCAATAATAGTGAATATTAATATTTAGAGTCTAAGAAATGTTGAAATATTTAAATATCCTTAATTATAATCCATGAAATTTAATTGATTGTCATGGGCGTTTGATTAAATATGGTAAATTGATGTTTTGCAATTAAATGTGGTAAATTTGGGTAATTTCAAAAAACTTGGATCGCCAAGATTTATAGGATATGTTTCTGATACATTTTCGAAAAGGGAAACAGTAGTAGAATGAAGTTTTAATGTTTTATCGCCTACCATGGAACGCATTAGAAAACATTAATCCTAAACTTAGGAAGTTGAGTGCATCTTCCATGACATCTATGGTGTAGTGTAATGCATTGTGATTAGTAGTTGGTTAGTAGATATGCTAGTAATCATTGTTCCTTAGGAATGTGAGTAAAAATTGATAAACTGACGAATTGAATCAAACCGAATTGATAGGTTGGTTCGGTTTGGAGTGACAGTGGTTTGGTTACAGTTTCAATTTCTGAAAAACCGATTACTAATTGTTCGGTTAAATTTTTGATTTTTTAAAAACCGACTTGAACCAAATTGAATCATTTAACTTTATTTTGGATCGTATATAAATTTAATTGAATATATAATATAAATTATCACCTCTGTATTATTGTTTATATAAAAAGTCTCATATATATTACTAAAATAGTAAATAAAGTTCATGAAAAAATTAAATTGAACTGAGTCGAATAACATGGTTTGATTTTTAAAGTTAACGGTTCATTTTTGTTTAAATTTTTCAAACCGATTAGGAACGGTTTGATTTGAATTTTTACTAAAAACCAAAGCTACACCCCTAGAGTTCCTGTTCAAAGTGTAAGCCACTTTTTAGGAACTTTTTTGTTGTCGAATTAATGAAAGTAAGGACAGTAATTGTTCCTCAATATGTCACGTAAGAACACTCTACCGCATAGACATCGCAAAGAGGCTGCAATGTTACTTTCACTTAAAATCGAATCTTCAGCTGTCTCAATTTCTATGTATAAACCTGTTGATGATCTCATTTTCATAGATTCCAGCTCTAGTTTTGCTATATTGTTATTTGAAGTATTCTTGTTTTGAATCGTAGTGTTACTACTCTTTACGGAGAACTGATTCTCGCCTTGCATCCGTCCACAGGTTGAACCCAAAAGGAGAAAGCGATGAGCCATGGATTAGAGCCACGGATCAGAGCCACATTAAGAAAAGCCTAGTGGTCAGTGTGTACATTGGATGTTAGTCACCATCATGAGTCAGTGGGATGTTCTGCCTAAAAGTCTTGTCCTATGCTTGGTCTATGCTGTTTGCCCGATTCGTGGAAACATAGACCCGTTTTGTGAAACAAAATCTGGTTGTAGTGTCCGGAAAATCAATGGGATTTTGTAAAAAAAAACTGCATCAGTCTGTCCTGTGGCTACAGCTGAGCTTGAAGTCCTCTTGTAACCCAGTCTTTTCTGTGTCAAACTTCTTGCTCTTATGCTTGGTGGGCGTCAATTTTCTACAACATTGTGAAGCATGTCACCAGTTTACATTAGAAAAGCTACTCATCATGAGGTTCTGTTTCACAACCAGAAGTTTACATAATAAAATGGCAGACTGTGTGAAAAGTTAACTTTTGATAACTTAAACCTAATAATCATATCATATTAACTGTCTAAGGCTCCCCTGGCCATCCAATGAGGAGTAGCATCTAAAGCAGCCCCCTCTTGTGCCACATGAACTGTCTCCAGATAAACTGTTCCTAATCCTGTAAAGACTGGAATAGTTGAGTGACTTGGGACAGATCAGTGATGTCGTATGGAAAAACTAAGGAATAAGAATGATGAATACCTTTTGACAGACGGATTTGGGTAGCAAGATCAAGCACGAGTTTCTTCACAATCTTGCTGACATTTGCTTTAGCTCGATCTTCTGAACATGTGTAAAAAGATTATTAACAAAATGCCTAATACAAATCTTGTGATGTGCTATAGGCGCTGAACAATCAAGCGATCTAATGACATGCATTATGCCAGCGTGTTTATTAGAAATGATATATAATCCATCTCGGTTAATTACTCGTGCTCAGATACAATTCATGAACCACCCCTAACTGTGATTATTCTCATTCTCAACCAGTGCAGAAACACGGGGTAATACATAGTTTTTTACATCTAAGTCAACATCAACAAGAAAATTATCCTTGTACTTACTGTCTAAGTGAGCCTCGTCTACTGGAAGAACGAATCAAATTGGAAGCTTCAATTGCCGGACAAAATGCCCAAAAAGCCTATCAACATAAAAATTTTCATCGTCCTCACTCTTCTGCCCATCAACCATTGTACTCGTGTTGGTCAGATCAAAGAATTTCTCTCAATTACCTAACAATATTTCCAGGTCTCTTGCCTACCCTTCCATGCTTTTAAGTAGGACACCTCAAACTCATATTTGTTTACCATCGTGCTCTTCACAATAAGAGGAGAAATCCATATTTGTTTCTGAATGAACTCATCCTTCATCTCCGAACCAGTAAAATCTTTGTTCAGGTGAATATTGTCAATAAAATGATATCCACCTCATTAATATGCGACCCTTCGTACACACTACACAAACACAATTAACTTCTTCCTCGTAACTGCAGTGTATTACATCATCAACTTCAAACATATATTCAAATTCACCTTACAAAGCTTAAACTAATGAACCTTATAGCTTACATATATAATAAACTTAAATAGCGTGTATGGCTGCTTCTTTTGAGACAAAGCATTGACCCTTGTAATAGCTCTCCCTTTGAATGTGAACTATCACAACCCAAATTTTCATCATCATCATTAGCCAACCAATCAGGCTGGTTATCAAAACATGCATTATCTTAAAACAAAAAGAATATTTACTCTCAAAACAACATCTATTTCATTTGAATAATTACCCTGTTTGTAATCTATTAATTTCTCCATAGCTCTAAACCCCTCGCGCAATTCAATTCAACATTAAATGAGGATATTCCCACCGTCATCACCATTAACATTATCAAATTTGTTAATGTCATCCTCCGGAAACAATTCCCTTGCTTGATTTTCGGCCTCTCAAATCTTTTCTTCTAATTAAAAATTTTAACCGCTCATTATTAAACTCGTCAACAAAGCAACTTCATTAATTGTCTCTAAAGTCGATATTAAAACGCCGTCAAAATTAGATATTTGGCGCGTCATTCTTATTCAACAAAACTATCAAACGATTTGATTTTATTTAAAAACAAAATTGAGATACAAAGATTAATTTTTCTTACTTTAACAAATTGTTCATGAGCAATGAAAACATCTACAAGATTAATACCTCTTCAAAACCAAATGGGCAATAAACTCCATCACTATTGCATTTAGAATTCCATCAACCGACAAGCCTAAAAAAAAAATTAAACAATTTAGACTATTCACAAATGGTAAACAATTCTTAACACTTCACCAATCGAATAACCCCATACACTAAACTCATTCCTCAATGTCAAATGACAAATGTGAACTTACTGACCTTACAATATCTTGAAATGGATGATGTTTGGGGGCAGCGACGCCACCAAGAGTTGAAGCAAAGTGACTTTGCATTTCCTAATCCAAATTTCTCAACGACCCAAGCTGAAGCAAAGGATTTGGATAGCACCCATTTGAGAGTTGGCTTTTGGATGAGAGAATCATTTTCTGGACAACATACGGAAATTAAGATGGGGTGTAGTCCTGTGAATGACTGATCCATCTTGAGGGTTCAATTTTTTCTTTTTGATAGAAATTGTGCAAGGAAAAACTTAGAGAACTTTTAGATGAGCACACTTAATTCACACGTAAACTATGAATATCATATGTTAGTATTTATTATGGAGCAGGTTAAAATTTTATATAAAATATAAAATGTAGTGTATTATTATTAATGTAAATTCTTTATGAATTGTGATAATAAATAAATAATTTTTTATTTTTAAGAATATGTGACAATATTAAATGATAAATAAAAAAAATGTATTAATGAAGTGACTAAAGCAAAACAGGACAGAAAGGAATATATCATAACAACTCATTTAAATGTTATCATTTTAATTTTTAAATATGGGACGAAAATCGATCAACAATATGATTTCTTAAAAAAATTAAATTAAAACGTTACACACCCACTTCTCTCCAAACATGTATCTCACCTTTTTTTTATAAAATAAAATAAATTAAAATTTGGTTGACAGAAATGTCACCTTATCTCAACTTTATCAAAATCTACCCTAAAATTACTCCCATCTTTTTTTTTCCTTCACGTTGAAACCATGCAGGCTTCTTCCTTCTCGTGCTCTATAACAAGCAGCTGGCCAACACCCACAAACCACAAGTTTCCAGAAATTCGATCCCTCACAGTCACAGAGCCATGAGAGGCGAGCTTCTGCTGCTGGCTGCATTTCTTCTCGTAAGTACAGTTGAGGGCGCGCTCTCCAATGGAGAAGCAGACTCGATGTACCTGGTGGTGATGGAGGCTGAGCCTCTGGCCTTTTTCCAGAGCTCGTCGGATTCGGTTAAAGAAGCTGGCGAAAGGGTTGATACAAATAGGTTAGTCTCTGTCGTAGACTGCGCAGCTGGCTCGATCATCTGGTGATGTGATTTTGATCCTTTTTTGACACAGTGAAGCATCCAAGGCTCATGCAGCGTCGTTGCTCAACTCACACCACCGGCTTCTTCAGTCAACTTTAGACAACGGGACGTACACCAAGCTCTACAGCTTCCACCACATAATCAACGGCTTCTCCGTCAAGACGAGCCCGGCTCAGATCACGAAGCTCGCCGGCGCCAGAGGCGTGAAGCTCGTCGAAAAGGACAGTGGCGTCAGGCTCACGACGACCTACACGCCCGACTACCTGGGGCTGCCTCGGGGAGTGTGGGCGAGCGAAGGCGGGCCGAGGCACGCGGGCGAAGGCGTTGTGGTGGGGATTGTGGACACAGGGATCGACCCGCTGCACCCGAGCTTCGGGTTTGATCCGTTGAATCCGTATGCGACGAATGGTTCGAGATTCGTGGGGGCCTGCGAGGAGGGCCCTTGGTTTCCCGCTGCTTCTTGCAATGGGAAGATTGTGGGTGCGAGGTTCTTCGCTGCCGGAGCTCAGGCGGCTGCGAAGTTGAATGCCTCCATTGACTTGCTTTCTCCTCTTGATGTCGTCGGGCATGGAAGGTAAGCCAGAGATTTAGAGAGTTTCAAATTTAAAAAGTGAAAATGAAACGCGACAAATTTGAATCATTTTGACTTAAAATTGTTCAAACATGTGTTGTCCATCTAGGTTGATATTGTCCCATGTTAGACTTAGGGACGTGTAACTTTTCATTTGTGAAAGATAAGTTTCTTGTCAGCTAATGTGTTGAACATCAGCCATGTTGCATCTGTTGCTGCTGGGAACCATGGAGTTCCGGTGATTGTCAACGGCTACTTTTACGGACGAGCTAGCGGCATGGCTCCGCGCGCAAGGTATTCTTCCATGTTTGGTACACAAAAATGAATGGTAAATGTAATATTGATGATCTTGGTCATTCTGTTACAGAATTGCAGTGTACAAAGCGGTTTATCCGACCATAGGAACTCTGACCGATGTCGTCGCAGCGATCGAACAAGTACGTATCCGACCAGTCCCAAACCGTCTGATTCTCGTTTTAGATGGTGAGGTGATAAAATGGTTACACTGATTTATGAAGTTTGAATTCAGGCGGTGATTGACGGAGTTGATATACTGACTCTGTCGGTCGGGCCGGACGAGCCGCCGGAAGACTCGGTGACATTTCTCGGTTTATTCGATTTGGTGATGCTGAATGCTAGACGGGCGGGAGTGTTCGTGGTCCAGGCTGCTGGGAATAATGGGCCTGGCCCGTATACAGTCGTTTCTTATAGCCCATGGGCCGTTGGAGTTGCGGCAAGCAACACTGACCGAATTTATCCGGGCACTCTGGTTCTGGGTAACGGTCAGAAAATAGCAGGTGTAGGCTTATCAGGTAACTTAGTGATTCAATCGTTAAGTTAATTAACTACGTGATTATTAGTTCTCCTTGCTGATCATTTCTTGTTCTAATAGGGGAAACTTTTGGGAACGAGTTAATCAAATACAAGCTGGTGTTGGCTAAGGATGGGTTGAGAGAAAATGGTAGCTTCCCACAGACCCCGGAGTATGTGGAAGAGTGTCAACACCCTGAGGCATTTGACCCCTTCATAGTGCAAGGCAGCATTATGCTATGCACATTCTCAGCTGGCTTTGTCAATCAGACATCGACGCTTAGCGCAATCATTCAGACGGCAAAAGCAGTGGGATTAGCGGGCTTCGTTCTCCTTGCCAATCCTTCTCTGGGGGACTATGTTGCTGAGCCAGTTCCTTTCTCAGTTCCTGCAGTTCTCATCCCAAACGTTTCAGATTCACAGGTCTGATTAGTGCTACATTTGGAGTATACTTAAGGTGTTTTTCACAATTGATATGCGACTGTCGAATGTTGTATGTTTTTCAGAGTATAATGCAGTACTATGAGAGTCAAACATTAAGAAAGCCGAAAAGGATACTGACCAGATTTGGTGCTAAAGCTGGAATCGGTGAAGGAAGAGTTGCTTGCTTCGCTGGGAGAGCTCCGGTAGTGAGCAGATTTTCATCAAGGGGACCTGATTTCATCAATTCAAGTAGATTCCCTGCTGATGTGTTGAAGCCTGATATTATGGCTCCTGGGCATCAGATATGGGGAGCTTGGAGCCCCAAGAGTGTTTCGGACCCAATTCTGTCAGGTACAATCATATTGTCCTACTCAAGTTGTGGATTCATTTCTTCTCTGCATTGGAAGTGGTTCTAATAGGTAGCTCAATCAGGGCAAAGTTTTGCGCTGCTTTCTGGTACAAGCATGGCTGCTCCTCACGTGGCTGGGGTCGCTGCTCTCATCAAGCAATGCAACCCATCATGGACTCCAAGCATGATTGCATCTGCAATGGCCACAACAGCCAACAAGTATGATAACTTAGGTGATCAAATTATGGCAGAAGGGTACCAGATCGACTCCTTGCAACCATCAGCTCCTTTTGGCTTTGGTGCTGGCCAGATCAACCCAGCTCGCGCACTTGACCCAGGCTTGGTCATATCACCAGGTGATACGAACTCGCAATCCCCAGAGCGGTTGTGAAACTCCAGAGTGATTACTGATGCTTTCTTCTATCCTGAAACAGAGTATGAAGATTACATAAGCTTTCTGTGTTCACTACCCAACATAAATCCAGTGACAATCAAGGCAGCAACAGGAGGGGCATGTAACAAGTCGCTTGGCTCACCAACACCAAGTGACTTGAATCTTCCATCGTTGACATTAACCTCTCTCAGAGGCTCTCATACAGTGCGCCGCATTGTGAAAAACGTAGGAGATAGGCATGAGACTTACTTGTGCTCGGCACTATCCCCAAATGGCACAGCGGTGAGCATATCTCCGCCTGTGTTTACAGTACAACCAGGGGGCCTGCAAGAATTAAATATAAAGTTGATAGTAACTCAGCCAATGAGGAGGTATACCTTTGGGGAAATTGTTCTGACAGGAACCCTGGATCACATAGTGAGAATACCCTTGTCAGTTGTACCTGTTTCAAGAATCTAAAGGCATAAAACAGGTGTTCCAGTAATTTCATCGTCAGTTCTTGCAGATCGATTAAAAGAACAAGTACAAAATCAGAAGAGGAGTTAAGCAGAAAGGATGAATACTAATCAGAATAGATATTCTACTGAATGGAATCTAATGTTACACAGTACATATTCATCAAGAAAAAATGAACTCTGAATGAACAGCATATGTGAGTTGACAAATAATGAACAGCAAAGACACAATCTATATTTAGTTTATAAAAACACTAATCTTTAAGGCACATGCATTCTCTACACCGCGGATTCCTGTAAACACTCCTAGAAACTGTCCTAGACTGGACATGTTTTGTTTGTCTAACAGCTTTTCTCACTCTCTGCTCGAATATTTTCCATTCTATGGTGGAATTTTTCATAAATATGCCTGCAAGTCGGCGTTTGTTAGGTCTTATTGTAGGCATATTTCCTCCACCATAATATGTACGGAACCCAGAAACTAAAGATGATAATTGACTCCCAGAATCTGTCATGGCAAATACATCAGACGCCGTGCATGCTATGAAGTCCAGGGCTGCTAACTGAAATGAAGGATAATAAAATCTAGTAAATATCACTTACAAAAAATATGTACATGAGAATAAAGAAGATTGAATAAGGATTTTTAACCTGAGAAGAGAAATTCTGGAAGGGTTCAATTTCAGATGATGTAAGCAACTTTTCTTTTGTGACCATATTCGGGAACAAGTTACTTAATGCATCCAGTCTTGCTTGACCGCCATATATATTAGCACCTTCAATGAAGAGATAAACCAAGTATCACTATACAAACAGGTATTTGAAATATGAATGTATGTCCTGAATGCAATTCATGTATTTCACCTGCCAGGAATATGCGTGTGTCGCGCTTAAAACCAAGAGCTGCCAGCATTAAGATTGCTTCCTCTGGACTCAATGGACAAAGACCTTCTGATCTAAGAGCTGCTGGAGGAGGTAAACTGCAAGATCCAATTAAATTCAGATATCCATACAGGCAACAGAACTCAACACATGACAAAAGACAAACTTTAAAGAGAAAAATACTTTTTATTTTTCTTCAATTGGGTTAATGCAGGAAAATGAATTTCACGGTAAGCTTCAAGTTCTTTTCTCTCTTCCTCGCCCCCGCCATAATCACATAAAGAATGAGCTACCATGTCAATTTCAAATCTAAGATGGAGAGACAGGTATTTGGATGCCTTCTTGGCCAGCACCTTCCTCTTTTTCAAAATGGCGTCCGTGTATGAACCAACGAGATGGCGGTCCAAGGGACCCGGGTGACGAGCAAGACGCATTTTTTGAACAAGCAATGCACCGGTTTCTTGTATTTTGGGAGTGAATTGCAGAGCATGAAAATTACATCTGCACCGCAACCGCTAGATGAATTTGTCTAATCAGGGGCAATTAACAAGCCAAAATGTTGACTTCAGAAAATTATGTATAATATAACAATCCATTGTTGACATCAGGAAATGAGATATACCTGTAGTTCAAATGGCATGGGATCGAATGCCAACCGATTTCCAAAGCCAACAAGGTGCACCACTTTATTCTGGTGTAACAGAGGAAGAATGTTTTTCACAAAAAAACTAAGTTGAGCCTCCTTTCTTATGTCTGCATCAGTCACCTGGAATGGCCAAAACACATTTAGCACATAAAATAATTTTATATTCAAAGTAATTCACCATTGCAGAATAAGTATGCTCAATTTAGAACTCACAACACTACCAATGGCCTCTAGATCTAAAGATTGTAGCTCCACTGGAAGTTCCTTGACTATCTGAATATCTGGAGTCAGGTAGTTGATGAAGTATTCCTCCTGATAGATATCTCCAAACTGACTACGAGAGAGACAGAATCAAAGGTGTCAAATTTTAAATGTACATGATAGTTCATCAAAAATAAAATTAATATTATCATAAATATTTATAAGAGTATTATGTCGGCCATGCCAATTACATTGATAACCACCACGGGCCCAAGCCTATAGAAGTACCAACAAAAGACATAAGTCTCCACAAAATAAAACCATGAGACCAGAACGAAATAAATACCTCACATCTCGCCACACACTACTATACATAAACTTTGGTATGACAAGAGTAGCGTTGAGAAATCTCGCAACAACCACTGCATTGCAAACCTGTTGCACATTGCCAAAACGTGAGAATTTCTTTTTAGATGTGAGCGTAACCAATTAGCGAATGTAGAGCACAGAGAAATCCCAATGAAAAAGCCATCACTTACAGCTACTCGTTGCTGGTTCATTCCACCATTTGCTGTCACCATTAAGTACCCATTTTTCCCATCTAAGATGCACAAACAAGTTTTAGTCAGTAATAAGTAAACACTGCAATAGTTGCAAAATTTTCAGCAAGAGATAAAACATGGAGTACAATCTAACCATTAGGCAACCATTTGCGCTTATCAGCACACGGACTCCACGTTTCAGAAGGATCCAAAGGCTCTTTCCACAAATCTTTTGGCTCAGGCTTACTTTGCCCCTGAACCTTATAACATTAGAGACATGAAACCAGAACCAGATACATGACCCCAAATAACAATAAGAAAGCAATACTAAAAATACCAACCTCCGCCAATGCATGAGCAGCTAAAGCTAGCATCCTATCATGTAAAAATTTAGGCGACTTCTTCAATTTCGCAAGCTTTTTCCAATCACCCTATATATCAACACAATACGCAGTAAATATATATAATCTAAAAAGCTTCCAGAAACTCATCGTCCAAAACATACCGCATCAGCCCAGCAGTACACACAAGCTTCAATACAGCAACGCAATGAGGTTCAAGACAATTGAATACCCCAATGCTACTGAGACTTAACGTGTCCAAAATCTTGAAATCTTACAATGCTACTGAGATTCAAATTACCAGTCACTCTATATATCAACACAACAATCATACATAATCTCATAATCTTCCATACACTGGTTGTTCAAAACATACCAAATCAACTCTGTAGCACGCACAAGCTACAGTGAAGCATTGCACTAAATATACAGGAAAATTTTCAAATACCTAAATCAAATTGTCACTCAGTGGATAAATGGAAGTCCAGAACATACCACTAAATACACAAATTGCAGCACATGCCAGAGCATTTCAAACACGTACTAAACTGAAAATGTTGCAATGATAAATAGATGTCTCCAATACCTCAATGAAGCTCGAATTCTCACTCAAGGCCTTGCGCCTTCTCCCTCCCATTTTAGGAATCGAAAGCCTCGACAACATCCACCAGTTCACCACAAAGAAAATCACCACCAGCACCAGAATCGCAACCACCACTTTTCGCCTATACCAAACCACCCTCCCGACTTTCCTCTTCATCCTCTGCTGCCGCTGCCTCTCTCTCCCCTCTCGCCCACTCCCAAAAAACCCTACCACGTCCAAACCGAACCACCTCAACCCCTCCGATCCCGAACCAGATCTCTGCGGACTCGAAAACCGACTCCGCCCACCCGATCCCGACGCCTCGTATTCCCGCGAATATCTCCTCGGAGTCGACGGATGCGGCCGAATGCGCGGGGAACTCAAATCGATCTCCTCCGCTTGCTGCAACGGGGCGCTCGCTGGTGATTCGACGATGAGTGGTGATGAAGGTGGCGACATGGATGGATGGATGCAATTTAGGTCGTTGAAATGCTAAGTTTAGTGCAATTCGGAGGCTACGGATGACTGGTTGGGAAATTGGGACGCCATTGTCGGACCACAACGCAATCTGAGATCGTCGTTGAAATCGGAGCCGTGAGAGAGAATGTGTTCTTTGCTGCCTCAGATTTCCCAGGCTTACATATGCGCCTTGCTCATCCATGGTCAACGCTCGTTGACTCACGTCTGCTTCCATTAAATTAACAAATCATAAATACTGTAATTAACTATCCAATTTAAGAGATTAAAAATGATTAATTATCTGTTTTGGGCTACTAAAACTAATTAAAAATGATATCTGGGATATTTTTATTTTAATTTGAAATGGGTGTTCAATATTTACTGTAAAATGCTCCTGTCAACCAGTGCATAATTACATAGAAGACAGGTAAAACTCTATGGCTGCGTTTTATCGTTTACAATATGCCGTTTTGAGTTCGTTCTCTGTGGTTTGCCACCAAGTGTCGGAAAATTGATCAGCATGGGGAGCTCAGTAAGCCATTTCAAGCGCCTCGTAGTCAGGGGTCTTGTAGCCGAAGCCTGCATCGTCGCTGGAGCGTCGCTTGACCACGCTTGCTCTCTGCATTAGTCGAACCAGTGCCTGGACTACTTCCGACATCGGTGGCCGAAACTCCGGTTCAGGCTGTCAAAAAAAAAAAACAATCTAATGAGCAGAGAATAAAACGTAGATTCATGAGCTTATAGGTGAGCGCATTTATTTTTCATTGCCGAAAATTGAAGATACTTGAGTTAGATGCATTGAGCGAAATGCGATGGTAGTTGTTAGAGATAGGGTGTGCGAGAAAATTTAAACTGAGCTCACCTGAACGCAGAGGGCGATGACGTCTGCGAATCGCGAGAGAGATTTTGCGGGGTAGATGCCGTTCAGGGTAGGGTCGACCATCTTGGCCAAGGCGTCAATGTCATGGAGTTGAGGAGTGGCCCATCGCACGAGTGACTGTTCTGACCTCGCCCTCGAACTGAGAAAACAAAAAACAAAAAGGCGAGGACCATCGAAATTTATTACAAGCTTAGACTGAACGGTGGATGAGAATTTATTAAGCATCATACCTGTCAAGCGGCTTTCGACCCGTTAACAGCTCCAACATTACAACACCGAAGCTGTACACGTCGCTTTTCACCGTATAGATACCTGATAATGCGAATTCCGGAGCGCTATAGCCGAACGACCCAACCATTTGAGCCGACACCGTTCTCTCCGGGTTTGGTGTTAGAGCAGCCACCCCGCAATCAGACAAGTGTGGATTGAATTCACCGTCGAGTAAAATGTTGGCCGACTTCAAGTTTCTATGAACTACAGGAGGCATGCAAACTTCATGGAGGTACCTGGTTGAATTAAGATGGGTTACAAAGCTACGAGAGAAAAACATATTCCGGCGGATCCTTAAACAAGAGTCAGCAAAAGGAAAAGCCGCGGTGATTCACTCACTCTAGAGCACGTGCAGTTCCGAGAGCAACTTTAACACGTGCATTCCAAGAGAGTGCCTTGCTGCTATCATCGACAAAATGCAGCATATCGTGCAGATTCCCGTTTGTAATATATTCAGACACAAGAAGATGCTGTCCGTGTTCAGCGCAATACCCAGCCATGGAAACGATATTTGGATGTCTTAGGCGTGACATGTTAGAGACGGCTTCCATGAAATCGCCCTCTTCTTGGAGCGACAGAGCTGCATTGTCAATCTTCTTAACAGCCATCACCTATACCAGCAGAAAACATAAATGCAGACATATAGTCAATATAGTGTGAATAAGTAACAAACTTAACCACAAGGGACTTTGGGGACATGATGGCGTCAATGCAACAAATAACCTTTCCGCTGGAAAATTCAGCCCTATAGACCCTTCCGACGGACCCTTCACCTATTAGATATTCTTGACTGAAACTGTTGGTTGCTGATTGGAGTGAGGCAACAGTGTATGGAGTGGCCTTAATGGGGGATCTCGATTTGCTCATGGATCCATTCCTTCCTGTTACTCTATCAACCATCAGGAGATCTCCCGGAGGGATCTTCTGATCACTTAAGGAAGTGACGCTGTTTCCTCTGTGCTCTTGCATCCCTACAATGAGGCCAGAAAAGCAAAAATTAAAATCGGCCCAATGCTGAATTCCAGACGCCCATAAAGGAAAAAAATGTGTCAAACAAAGAGATCATCCTAGTCACCTTGAATTTACTAGACGGAAAAACCTATGCACAAACTACAAAGCACCAGCAGGTGGTCTTGAAAAAAACGAATAAAAGTCAATGAAGTCGTCCTCTTACCTGAGCTGCTAACAACGCTGCCTGATGAACCTCCAACACCCCCATTCTTTTTTTTGCTTCTGATGCAAAATATGAAAGCCGCTATGACACCAAGTAATATTATGGAGGAGCCCACAATGATGCCAATTTTGGCACCAGTTCCCAATCCTTCATTTCCATTGCCAGAAGATGATTTACCGCCCGAGGATGGGGGTGAGCCTGATCCAGGAGTATTGGGGTGAGTAGGTCTTCTACCTGGTGGAGGTGGTGTATAGGGCGGTGGAGGGGGAGCTGGTCCATTGTCGAATGAATTTCCATCGTATCTGGTTATGCAAAATCAAATTAGCAGAAAGGTATGAATAACTAGAAACGCAAGAAAGATAGTTCCAAGCGCAAAAGCTTACATGAAATTTGGGATTGAAGTGAGTTCTTTTGGAATCCAACCGGTGAAACGGTTCCTAGCAACATTCCTATTGTAAACTCAGCGTGTCAGTGGCAACATTTACAACAAGTCAAGACACGTACATCAATTATCCAGAAACTCACAGAGTAGTCAAAGGCAAATTTGCAAGGGTATTGAGAGACCCCGTAAACTGATTATTTTGCAAGTATCTGTCACAGACGAAAAAATCAGAAGCTCAGCAATAATATACAATAAGTATTAAAATGTTATCTTCAAAATGATGTTTAAACTTGCTTTTACTCACAGTGTAGATAGATTTGATAACGAGCTAAATGAATTCGGAAGATCACCAGAAAAATTATTGAAAGAAAAATCCCTGCATGGCCCAGAGAATTATTAAGCATTTTCTTGCAAAATTACGCGTGATAACACGCACCAATCTGGCATGAAGGATTGCATGCGGTGCAAGAACATGTAATATCTTGTTAATCTGGCGGTGAATGTATGAACTTTTTGTTTGCTGAATTTGAATAAACGAAGTACCCAACTATCTTACATTGATGCTACGTTGAGAAGATTAGAAAACATGTCAACTAATGACTCGGACAGCGAGTTACGGCTGATGTTCCTGCAATCACAATTTCAGTAAAGAGAACAAAATATTTAAAAACAGTGCATCACTTCTATTATATATGAAAAATAATTGAGCATTCAGCAAATTGTCTATGACAAGAACGGCACCCACAAATAATTAAGAGAGGTCATGGCCGAAATGGAGTACGGAAGGCCTCCTGTAAGATTGTTGCCAGAGAGATTCCTGCATCACATGT
The DNA here is from genome assembly GCA_002312845.1 of Kalanchoe fedtschenkoi. Lineage (NCBI taxonomy): Eukaryota > Viridiplantae > Streptophyta > Magnoliopsida > Saxifragales > Crassulaceae > Kalanchoe > Kalanchoe fedtschenkoi. The sequence goes on from NQLW01000068.1 coordinate 1,791,847, forward strand.
CATCCGGTATGAGCACCAACAGACAGGCTAATAAATGCTCCAAAATTTACAAAGTAGTAAGAAGATGGTTAAAAGATTACAGCATTGTTACATTCGGTGGCAACTGATATGGGATTGAACCACCTATGCTGTTAGCGCTGACATCCCTGATAACGAAAGAACCCCGAGTTAGAAAAAGGCGGTACGCAGAAGGGCGTGGCTCAAATTTTTTCGCTATTTATGAATGAGTTTCAAGAAGCTTCTCACAATGTCGTGACGGAGATAAGGTTGCTGAGCAAATAGCCTATATTACCGCTGAGCCCCAATCCAGAAAGCCGGCTGTCGAACAAAGGGCACACCATTGGTAATCCATTAGCAAGAAAATGCAATAAAAATATTATTAAGCCAAAGGTGAGAATCAAGTAGAAGTGAGAATCCGGGTTAAGTAAAGAGACCCACATGGCAACCACAGCTGGACCCTCACAAGTAATCCCTTTCCAAGCCTCCCCACATGGATCACCTCCGCTGCTTTTCCAGCCGGTTAGCTGAGAAGGATTGTTCATTGAAGTGTACATGGACTGGAGTGCTTGAACTGCAATCCAGAAACATCTCAAATGGGTTGGTAAAAATCTCGGCTTTAATTCACAATCAAACTCAAATCTAACTTCTGCAGTCAAACATCAGTAAACAGAAAGCTACATAAATTCCAAACCCATCTCCAAAGCAATTGTTTTGCATCATTAAAATAAACAGTAAGCAGTGAACCCCTCCGCGTTTCAAGATCCGCCAGATCACAAACCCCATTACCGTCTGAAGGGTTGGTGGCCCCCAGAGCCACCCGCATCACCGAGAACGCCGCGATCAGCGCTGTTTCCGCCATAACCCAACACACCCGCTTCGAGTTTCGACCTCCGGACGCCATAGCTCGGCCCTCAGTGACGCCTACTGATCGCGCTTTTAACTGAGTGCCGCCGTGGTTGTAATTGTAAATGGTGCTGCGTGATCGCAGGCAACGGGCAGCGCCATAAATGGGGCTGGAGGTGGGGGGGACGAGGGTGTGATGAGATTCGTAGCTTAGATTGGAGTGCTTAATCAATGAATGAATCACAGAGAGAGAGAGAGTGAGTGGTGTCGGCGGATTTTGAGTTGGAAATTGAAGTGTGAAAGTGGCGTGGGGGTAAGGAAGCAACGAATTTCAAGTTAGAAGTGACAGATGTGTTCCCACCAAGGCCAGAAAATCAAACTATTTAGCAACGGAAATGTTGTAGCTAAATGTATCTAAACTCTAGCATTAGCGATTAATTTGCGCATTTCAGGTGTCGCTTTCAGAAGTGGAAAGATGTTCCGAGGTGAAAATGTGATTTTGTTGACTGACGTGTTGACCTTTTGCTGTTGGAGTATTCGGCTTGGTTTGTGATGGGCTGGCGATGGGCTTGGGGTGATTTTTTTTTTTGTTTATTTATAGAGAATTTGTTTCTATTTTTCCCTTTCTTAGTTTGGCTCATAAATAATAGAATTTTTTATTTTTGGGCTTACCGTATATGTGTTGACATTTTATGCAAGTTAAGTAAGAAATCAGATATAATATTTTCATTTTCATAATGTTTTAGTATTTTAAACTATTTAGGACATATTCATTTATATCCTAAAATCATACAATTATAAAAAATTTACACTCTAAACCCTAAAATTTGAAAGCATTAAACCTTAAGGCTGTGTTTGGTTTAGGGAAAATTATAGGAAAAAGAAAATTTGATGGAAAGTGAAATTTATTATGGATTCCATCTTATTTTCCTTTATTTAGTTTAGAATGGAAAATTTGAAGAAAAGTTTTAAAACTCCTGTAAGTTACATTAACTTTCCACATAATTTCTTTCCCTCATATTTTTCATCTAAACCAAACATTGGAATTTACCTATTTTCCTCCACATTTTCCTTTCAACTAAATTTTCCCTAAACCAAACACAGCCTAAAAGCATGTTCACTTTCATAATTGCTTATGGCTATGTTTGGTTTAGGAAAAATTTAGTGAAAAGGAAAATTTGATAGAAAATTAGTATAATTCATTGTTTGGTTTAGATGGAAAATAGGAGGAGAAGAAAATTAGATGAAAAATGTGATTCTACATATATTAAACAAGTTCAATGTATCTTAAATAAATAACCATTTTTTGAACAAATTTAATGTATTTCATCAAATTCAATATATGAAATGAGAAATGTTGATTTTTTTTCAACCTATTTTTCATAAAACTTTCCATGATTATGGAAAATGAAATGAATTCACAATAATTTTCCTTGACATTTTCTTTATGAAACCAAATAAAGGAAAATTAGATGGAATTCTTCAAAAATTCCATTTCCTTTCATTTTTTCCTCAAACTTTCCTTTCCACCCAATTTTCCTTAAACCAAACACAGCCTAAGTGTCTAGAAACTCTTAGAAAATTTAAAAACTCTAGTGCACGTTTGATAAGATATATTATTTATTCCGCTATTAATAGTGATAGTTTATTATTTAACTCACCTCTTACGAAAGTCTAAAACCCTAAAAATTTGAAACACTAAAACCCTATAAATATAACATCCGAAATCACTAGAATCTTATAACCCCTATAACGGAAAAAAAAAGGTTTTTTTTGTTACTGATCTTTTATCTAACTTATATGGAATGTCACCTCATATTAATTTTTTTATTAGAATGCACATTTGTATTATGATTAATACACTAATCAAATTTGTTTCAAGTAAATTGTAAACAATTCAAAATTGTGTAATTTTGAAACTCAACTATAATCAATCTCCGAGTGATATGCTTATCATAATTCAAAATTGTGTAATTTTGAAACTCAACTATAATCAATCTCCGAGTGATATGCTTATCATAAAAATGAAATTAGAAAATCAAATACCCACATATCAATTTATTAAGAATTGGTTATTAATTAAGGTTTAAAATTACGTTTTATACATGGATGGGTGTAATTTTCTTGTGAGCATGGGGTATGATTCCCAACCAGTACATATATGAGATCGTGCATTTCATGTAATTTCTACAAAATTATATCTCACAATATTTGTTTCTATTTTTTTTTAAAAAAAAAAACTCACACACCCAACCACTAAAAAAATTTGAACCGAAGATCATAAAAATAACAGACTGTCACCTAACCACACGGTTCTAATAAGCTAAACAATATTGTAGTGATTGCATCTCAATATCTGATACATCTCCTCTTGTAGATAAAAACCCTACTTGGTTGCATCATTGAGTTCTTACTTAAACTCACCATTTGAATCAAACCTTCACATGAATAGGGGAAAAATCTTTAAAAAATTATCTTTTTTCATGAAGAAAATAAGTTTGTTGAAAGTGACGTGATTACTAGTAAAAAACTTCGATGTGTATGCGGAAACTTTTTTAATGTCCATCATTAAAAATTATAATAATAATTTAAATTAAAGGGAAAAAGTATATGAAGTGACCTATGTTATGATGTTAGGGATCGGCTAAAAAATATTCTTTTTCAATTTTCTTATTTTTCATGTTAGGGGTTATATGGTTATATCGTTTTAGGATGCTAGAATTATAGGGTTTATGGGTTTAAGAATTTTCGGATTTTCAAAGTTTTAGGGGTTTTAAATGTTTTATAGGGTTTGAGGTTATAGGATTCGGATTTTGGGTTTAGGTTTTAATTTTTTTTAGAATTTTAAGGTTTTATGATATACTCCCTCCGTCCTCTAATACATGTCGTTTAAGGTTAATTTGAGTAGATTAAAGTGAAGTTAATGCTAGCGGTTGAACAAATTTAATGAGTGGGTGGTTTGTGTTTTTTTTTTAAAAAATCGTGCAAAAAGTAAAATTGATAGATTATTACTGGTGATGAATGGTTTTTTATTGATTATGATAAAGAAAAGATTAATGTTTGACGTTTTAAGGTAGTTGTTGATATTAAATACGCATTGAAAATTGTTAAGTGACAAGTAAAAGTGGACAAAAAAATTTGGTTAAGTGACATGTAAAAGAGGACAGAGGGAGTAATAAGACTAAGATTATAATCCCGACTCCCAACAGCCAAGTGATGTGTTGCGAGGGCAGTTATTGTGTTTTTATTCAATATATAATTGGCATGTGTCAGACTAAATAAATTTATTATTTAGTAAATGAAATAATTTACCAATGGTGTTTAATGATTGGCCCAGAAACTAATAATATCCCTCGCAGCACATTGCTTAGCTGCCTGGGATAAAGTGACATAAGACTATGCCTTAAACATCATAAACACTAGAAAAAAATACAATAATGTTATTATGTCCGCTCCCTTACATAACTAATATAGGATGAAGTGTCATCTTATATTCTTTAATTTCAAAATTAAATTGGTTAAAATTAGATAATACGTTCATTTGTAACAAATGGACGTATGATATTTATACTGATTTTTTAATTTTTGTAATGAGTTTAGATTTTTTTTAATTATTGAACGATCAATTCTAGCAGCCCAAATTAAGTTTTTTAGCCATATATGTGACATGCTACTGTTTGCTGGATAGTGGGTCAATTGCTGCAATCCAATCATATATATTTTTGCACACAAATCTAAGTCTTACAATAATATTAGTTTATGATTATAATGGTAAATTTTATTTTTAAAAATAAGTATATATTTTTTTCATCGCATTCTTTTTAGAAATTATGGTAATTCGGACCGCAATTATGTAAGTAATGATAGTTCATAACCCGTTTAGGGTTTTATCCCATATAACAATGTAGAATACGTCTATGTTATGTAACATATGGACTTGTTTATATGGAAATTGATTTTTTTTAATATATGTAATGGATTTAAGTTTGTTAGTTAGTAATTAATTTGTTGCAATATAAATTAATTTTTGAATTATATGTGATGTGCTGAGGTTTGCTAGACATTGGATGCAACCCAGATTATATATTATAGAATAAGACTTAGATGTATAAAGAAGTGAGAAAAGGAAAAAATTAAAGCCAGTGTCAAAAAAAAAAATTATGACGTCTAATGTTTCCTTCTTTTCTATTTTCTTATCATATCTCCTTCACATCGAATTACTTCAATACATGAGAATATATTAAAACTGCCACTTTTGTTGAGGAACTATGAGTTATCTAGCAAGAAGTGTACAACAATGGATTGTTGTGTTTGGAAAGGATCATCAAATTCAGATTTTAGAATTAAGTTGAGTTTTAGCTAAAGATAATTATGTTGAGTAATTTTATTATGACTGTAAATTAAGTTTTTGTTAATGGTTAGACGTGATTTGAATTCTAAATTGGTTTAGACAAAAAACAACTTTCTAACCATATAAGTTTTGAATCTTGAACTAATGTGAGTAACGAGATAATTGGAAAGTCAGGGTTGGGAAATTTTATGCAAATTTTATACAGTTCTGTTGTGCAGAAGCGTGTAGTATAATAAGTAAATTATTGAACCGCTAATTGCAACGAATGATTCCCAGGAAAGATTGAGGAGACACACTGGTCTACTTTAGAGTATCCAATCTCTTAGACAGAACCATCCTTCAGAATATCCTCAGGTATTCCTAGACAGGATATTCCTATGCAATTAAAAGCACAATAATTACTACAATTATACTACCAAAAAGAAAGCTACTAAAACAATAATAAGACAAGAACACCAAATTTAACGAGGTTCAGTAAGTATGGCCTACGTCACCGGACACCAGCACAAAACTTATATTTCACACAAGAAATATTACAAAAAGGGAACGAAGAGAATCCTTTAGATTACTAGAAGATATTGGCTAAGGATTGGTGTATCTTGGAATGAGGAAGGGGAGCTCCTTTTATATGAGCTAGGAATGAGCATTCTACCCATATCCATACGATGTGGGATAGAGCCAATTTCAACAAGTTCTGCAGGCTAATTTTGAAATGTATGTATCTGATGATTTAGTGTCAGAATTGAGTTATTTTTAGTGTATTATACATGACACATAATTTCTGAAGATATATGACACATTTTACATATTCAATTTATTAAACTGAAATAATATTTTGAAGTTGAAGGGTCAGAACCCGTCAGAAAATTTTTGAAAGATTGTGCAGACTCGTTTTGACTTATCATATGTGATACATATTACCACACCTGCTACATGAAATGTAGTGGTAATAAATATAAAATGTTAATTATCAGGCTTAGCTTGTATTATTTATCATGTTTTGTCTTAAAAAACGTGTTAAAAACATCAAATGCGGTAATTGAAAGCGTGATAAAAATAAAAATTTGTAGCAGTGATCACGAACTGTAGAAATGCTAGAAGACGAAAGCAACCAGGTAACTTCGCATGCAATTTTAGCAAGAACTCAGTACTCAGCTTCAGTCGAGGATTGAAACACAATCATTTACTTCTTGCACTTTCATGGGATAAGAAAGGCACCAAGAAAAACACAATAGCCAGAAATGATCCGCCGTGTCAAAAGACACACACCCCAATCAACATTACAGTAAACATTGAATATTAAAGGAGATTTAGATGAGTAGAAAAGATCTTGGCCTCATGTGCAGATTTTAGGTAACAAACCATCTTTAAAGCTGCTTGTGTATGATGATCACATGGAGACGAAAGGAACTAGCTTAGACAATGGACATCATAGGAAATATATGGCCGAGTTATGGTAAGATATACCAAATGACCAATAAGCCAAGGATACTAATCAGGTTCATCCAATAATTGACTATTTATTACTGTCAAATTTTTATGGGGATCCATGGAATCGATGATGGTTTATAATCAAACAAACATGTATCAATCAAGTTTTGAAGAGCATATTTCCTCTGGTTAAGAGAGATACCGGTACCAAAGTGAGCAACTTCAATGTGTAGAAAATAATGTAATTAGCTAAGATCTTTTAATAAGAATTGTGTGGAAAGATACACCTTAAGCTGAGTGATGGCTGAGGAAGAAGAGCCTAAAGAAGAGCAGTGATCGGTTAACTGAATCGAATTGTTGTTCGATTAACTGAACTGAATTATAAAAATTTCAACCAGTAATCGAATTGGATTATACGGTTAACTAATAATTTGGTTATTAGTTAAATATCTAATTGACCGAAATTAACCGAACAAAATAAATATATTTTATAAAATCAATGTATTTATATAATAAAAATTATTGTTAGTTAATTCGGTCAACCAAATCAAAAAGTACTCTTTCTTTAACCGAATTGAATTAATCAATTTTTTTAACCAAATTAACTGATTCACCAAATTAACCAAACCAAATTAAATCGGTTAATCTATATCATGTAAATCAGTTTTCAGCAAATAATGCTTTCCCCTAGAGGAGCCGTCAACAAGGATATCATCAACGCATACAAGTAAAAAAAAGTAAGGAATGGACCTCTAGAATCAGTGAAGAGAGAATCATCATAAGAATTTTGGACAATCCATGTGCTATAAGAGTTTGTCAAAAACTATTGAAATCAATGTCACGGGGCTTGCATGAGATCATATAAAAATTTGTTGAGCTTGCATACTAGTTGATGATAGCTGAATTTATGAGAAATTTTGTATCCAGGACGCACTTTTATATAGACATCTTCCTCGAGATTACCGAGTAGAAAAATATTGGTGACATCAAGCTAAGCAATGATCCAATCTTTGATAACTAAAAGAGAAAGCACCACCCTCACTATAGTCATCTTAGCAGTAGGTGAAAAGATATTAAAGTAGTCTATATCCTCAGTTTGAAGGAATCTTGTAGCTACCAAGTGAGCTTTGTACTTGTCTAAGCTCCCATTTGCCTTATACTTGATTCTAAACACCCATTTACAATCAACATAAATTTTTCTAGGAGGAAGCTAAGTAATTGTCCAGGTATCGTTGAGTTTAGAGCCTTGATTTCTTAATTTATGGCAGCTACCCACAGAGGAACTTTAGAGGCTTGTGTGTTAGTACAAGTTTTGGTGTATTTTGAATAGCTAGAGTAAATAAAGACTTTATGTGAAGGGGTGAGATTATCATATGTGAAAAAATATTTGATAAAACCTTGCAAGTAGAAGTAGCATGTAATGAAGGTATGCATGCTCTTTTGGGAATAACAACATCATTATATCTAGTAAGTACTGGAGTTTGTCTTACAAATTTGATAGCATGCAGAGAGGATGGAAGATTAATGGGAAGCGGCAAGGGAGATGTAGTAGTTTGAGTAGGTAGTGATGGTTGAGAGGTTGTATCAGATGGACATTGAAATAAAGGAGGCAAAAGAGGTTTTGATGAGGGTGGAGGAGAGGACAAGGCATCATAAAGAAAATAAGGGCAAATTGGAGAAATGTCTGAAGGAGAAGAGAAATAATCAACAGAAATAGAAGAGACAGTTTTGAAAGGAACGACATGCTATAGAAAAAAGACATATATACTCTAAAAAAGGATTGGTTTTCAAAATCAAAGATTTTATAACTCTTCAAGATCAAAGATTTTATAACATTTCAAGAAAGAAACTTTTATATCTCTTGGGGGAGAATTTGTCTCTTTCAGACTTCAAAATAGATGCTTAACAAATTCAACCAAAAACTTTCAAATCAGTCTATGTAGGAGTGTAAAAAGGCTTCGAAACTTTTTTTTACTAAGTTTTTGGTGGATAAATTTTTGATACAATAAACAACGATGAGAACACATTCTCCCCAAAACTAAAGATGAAGGGAAGCTTGAAAACTAAGGGCTCTTGTAAGATCCAAAATCTGTCTATATTTCCTTTTAACTCTTCCATTTATCTGTGAGCTTTTCACATGAGAAGTTTGATGACTAATACCTCTAGAATATATCTATTTAAGAGAGTTTGATTCATAAACTTCTTTCCATTATCTGTATTAAGTATCTTCACACATGTAGAGTGTTGACTGTTCACATAGGAGAGAAAATGACTTAAAGTTGAAGCTACTTCAGATTTGTTTGGTAACAAATAAATCCAAATAGTTCTGTTAGAATCATCATGGATGTTAAAATCATCATATTGTACTAAATCAAAAGCATTTGTGAAAATGCAAAAGCAAGATGGAAATGGTAATCTTGTTTGTTTAGGTAAATGACATATGTCATAGTAAGAAGTATTGGTCTGAGGAGAGAGTTTGAGAGTAGGAATATGAGATAAAAGCGGAGGATAAGGCATGACCTACTCTCAAATGTTACATAGAAGTAGCATTTGTTACTCGATAGGAAATGGAGGCAGCAAGAGGTGAAGAAATGGGTTGTGGTGCTTTGTATAATCCTTGAATAAGCCTACCAATCACACACTTCTTATTGAATACAAGGTCTTGAAAAAGACAAGTATCACATGTAAAAGTGACTAATTTGTAGAGTTTTGAATAAGTTGAGTATAGAAATCAGATTGAAGGTAGGAACAAATAGTAGACTATATAAGGGAAGAAAATCAGAAATATGAATTGAACTAATATGAGTAATGAGAGATATTCTTTTAATTGGGTAGATGGATGGAAGAGTGTGTGATCTGAGGGTTTTGAAAATGATTTATCTATGGTAATGTGATTGGAAGCTCCAAAATCAATAATTCAAAAACTATTATCAATGACAACTAAACAACTTTGAAGCTTGCTTAACAATACTGTGTTAAAAGTATAAGTGGGTTGATCAGAGAAAGTATTGGTTGACAATAGTTGAACATTTTTTGTAGTTAAGATGTAGAAAAATTTATTTATGTATGTTCACTTGTACTATCATGAGAAATGGACGCTTCCTTTACTCTTGTATCAATTTATTATTGAACAACATTGCCTTGAAAATAGGATGCAAACATGTTCTTATTAGATATTTGATGTGATATCAAAGGCATGTAAATTATTTGGTTTTCAATAAATCCTATAAGCTCGTAACACTGCACCTTAATATGACCAATCTATTTATAATAACTACATTTGATAGCTGCACCTAATCTATTCTATTTATTAGAATTATTGTTTTTATATTTTCTTTAAGTTTGATAAGATTGAGTATAACAAGTTTTGTTGAACAATGTAGTAGCCTCCTTTAGATTCTTACCAATGTTTTTCTTTGATTCTCTTCTTGAATCATTATAGAATAGACAATTTCTATTTTAGAAAGAGGTTGCATAAGAATAATAGTGCTTCGGTAGTAATAAATATTCTCTTAAACTCATTACAAAATGCATAGTTTGATCTTCTTCTTCCTTTAGTTTTCTTCTAAATGTTTGTTGCATTTTACTAAACGGGTGCACCCTCTGATAGTAATCATGTTTTTAATAGCATTCTTCAAACCTTTGAGTTTAGAATAATATTAATTCACTGTCAAATTTTCCTGTCTTAATAATGGAACTTAGCCTTTATTTGAGCTTTCTTTGGATCATTTTTTCATTAAATCTTGTGGTGAGTTCAATCCATAATTCCTTATAATCAGACCCATACATGGTGGTATTAGTAATTTAAGGCAAAAAGAAATTGTTAATCCAAGCCACAACAGTTTCATTTGCGCAATAATAATAAAACCACAAATCAGAATCAATCTTGTGAGTTTCAATAATACCATATATGAATCTCAGGTTATGTCTTGTAGTGTTATAAAAAAATTTGAACTCCTCTTCCTATGCTCAAAGTTCTCAAGACGAGAAAGAACTATTGTAACAATTTTTGTGCCTGAATGCTCGCGTGATTTTATGAAGAAAGGATGCATAGAACTTAATTGAGGACTTGTTGAAATAGTACTATCATAATTCTCACGAATCAGAGCCTCAATAGAGTTTTAAGAGTTATCCATCTCAAATCAGACAATCAAAGTAAAGCGGACAAGAAGATAAAAAAGGCCTAGATTCGAACAATAACGAACCAATCAACATAATAGATAGCTAATAAAATTCATCAGAAATTGAAATTGAGCAATTTTAAGCATGAAGAATTACCATAATTTTCTGAGTTAGAATGGGCTGACGTTTCGATCCTGGACCATGGGCTTTTGACTATTTGCTAGAGAATTTCCAGCACAAGTATCAGCTTCAGGTAAAGTTGATTCTCTGAAGAGTTTGGGCGTAAGGTTGATTGGCTGGCAATAACTATTCGGTTTGGTTCGGTTCGGTTCGGTCTTTTATTAAAAAATCAAACCGAATAATTGGTGATTGGTTTGAAAAATTTGAGATCAAACCGAACCACTGGTTTCCAAAAACCAAACTGAATCAGACCTTGCGGTTTGGTTTGGTTTGGTGTGGTTCCATTTATTTTTTTCATAAACTTTATTGACTAATTTAATTAATAAATAGGAAATTTTTTATAAAAATAATAATATATATGTACTAATTTATATCATATATTCAATTAAATTTAAATATGATTTAAAATATAATGAAACCGTTCGGTCTAGATCAGTTCGGTTTGAAAAATATCAAAAATTGAATCAAACCATTAGTTATCGGTTATTTAAAATTCAAATCCATAACCGAACCACTAATATTCAAAATCAAACCAAACCTATCAATTCGATTCGATTTAATTCGGTTCATTGATTTATCGTTTTTATTTACGGCAGTGCTGGTAACTGGCTTCAAGGTTCGTTGCCTTTGTTTGATTGCCAGGCCCAATGGCCACAAACATGCTCTCTCAGTGGGCCCATATTCTCTCACAATTGAGCATCACGCACCTTGCAAAATCACTTCCTCCACAGCTGACCCTTGACGTGTCCGGGCTACGTTTTGGACTCTTTAAATTTGGGTTTGAAAAATGCGGCTTCATATGAACAACACCACTCTGGGCAATGTGTGATAGAGACATGTTCCCTCCACAGATTCTCATCATCCACACCCGACAACGTTGGAGTGCTTACTTAGTATAAAACACACCATTTCTGGAAGTGGTTATGTCACACGACAACGCACCCAGAAGGCGAAACTTCACCAAACATAGAAGAAACAGCCAAAGTTATGGCATCTGTATTTGCTCCCCAAAGCCAAAACAGTGTGCGCGTGCGCCCAAAGAATCCCAACGTAAGACAATTTGTTGAGTAGATTAATAAGACATTTTCACTATTTTTTTTAACTTAACCGATTTTTTTATTAATTTTTTATCATTTAATAATTTTTAATATATATTTAATATCAACAAGTATCGTAAAATATTAAATTATCAATCTTACTTTTTGCATGAATATGTTTTTTAAAAATTAACCATATACTTATTAAATTTATTTCAACCACCAACATTAATTTGACCCAAATATATTCAAATTATCCTTAGACATATAATGTTAGTTGTTGAACAAATTATTAGGTAGATATTTAATATTTTTTTTAAAATTTTGTGTATAATTTAGAAATTATTAGTGGTGGTGTAGAGTTTTTTTATGTATTAAGATATTGAAATAATTAATGTTTACTTTTTAAGGTATGAGACCGTGTTAATTATGTGTTGAAATTATTGAGTGACTAGTAAAAATATGTGGACAAATAAATTTTGGGGAAGTAATAAGTAAAAGAGTAGTAAATTAAAGTACCTATCTAAAACAAAACTTAAAAATTCAAAACTTATTAAAGTTAAATCTATAAAATTCAAGGGTGTTGAATTCTATTTTATTCATAAATCATCATTACTACTAGCGGTTCGCTCCGTAAAGGTGAGTTATAAAATTTGTCATTATAGTAATTGGTTTGGATAGATAAACCAATGATAGAAACAACAATTTATAAAATATAATAGCATAAAAATAAAATAAAATAAATTAGGAGAATGATGGAGTTGTTAGGAAATATTAGAAAAAAATAAATTTCCAAGAAAAATACACTAAAATTGTATAATTTTAAGTAGAGATTTTCTTATAATTTATAAATTCTAGTTATAGTTTTGAATTAAAAAATCTGATTTTAATGAGGAGGAAATATATATATATATATATATATTGATATTGTAAGATTTGGTAACAATGTTAATTTAAAGCTATAACACACTTCATATCCATTTTTCTAGTTTTCACAGTTTTGGAATAAAAAATAGTAGAAATAATGGCTCGACCTGAAATAAATATCTTTACCAATATAGTTAAATCTCATAATGCTAGGTAAGTATACAACCAAATAAATTAAGGGAGTTTTGATGTAAAGTATGGTGGTTTGAGAGAAAAATAAAGTGATTTTTGATATAAAGGAATTTGATTCAGGGCTGTAAAGCCAAATACAACCATTTATGTACCACGTCGTGTTGATTTTTTTTAAAGGGGATCAATAGTGGTTATCCACTTTCCCCGTTGGGGATTCGAACTCGAGAGTTTAACCCCTCTCAAGTGAGGTACTCCCCAACTGAGCTACCTCTCATCCCTGTCGTGTTGATTTTTAATATCCATTATCCATTTGCCACGTGTATAGTAATTAAATTCATAAATTAAAATTTGTATAACCACCCCTGATTTCGAGAAAACTACTCTTATTTTGGATAAAATCACCGTGATTTTTGTTGGCTGTATACTGACATGACTCTATGAAATAAAATTCTTTGATATAAATAATAATAATTAATTTTAACTGTACACATATCAAATGGTGACTCACTGTTACAAATCAAAACATCGTAGTTTTAACTTCCAATTTTTTACTTTACAGCCTTTGATCAAATTCCATTTATGTATATTATAAAAACTCAATAAAAATCAGACACTTACTATCTACTATTAATTAGCTAAAAATAATTTTAAGTATTATAATTAATATTCTAAAAAAATATAAATAATACTAGGCGGTGAACAAAATGTCTGTCAATTTAAAACTTAAATAATAATCTTATTAAAAGTTATTTATTATTTTTTTGTTAACATAACCCATAGATTCACTACAATCCGACAGCACGCGCTGGGCCCACTCACAGCGGGCCGTGTCCGTCACCGCGAGTCAACTAACCCAGTTCCACTTCTCATCGGAACATAAACTAAAATTTTAAAATCAAAATTAGTAAAATGCTTTTATAATTTCAATTTCCTAATTTTCCGTCCAGGATCGCTTTCCGAGCTGCCTCCTTTCCAACCTCGTCGATTTTTTGTACATACAAATAAATACAAGCAGAAGCCTCGCTGCGTTGATTTTAGGGTTTCTATTTTCTTCGTTGTTTTTCCTGCCAGATTGAAATCGACGGATGAGTGAGAGCCTGACGCCGGTTTGATGATCGGAAGGTGAGTCCGAGTCCGAGTCTTTATTTATCATCGGTTATTATTATTTTCTGTCAATGCCGGTTGACCGATTGATTAGTGTCTCGATTCGGGAATGAGGTTGGATTTGAATTGAATCGAATCGAATCGTGTTGTTAGGCTGGTGATCCTGTCGTTCAAATTCGGAATTGAATTGGAGTGGGATTGGTGATGAAGAGTGTTGAATTGGTTGGTGGATAAGTGATTGATGGATTTTTTGGTGGTTGTCTGGTTGGTTTGATCTCGGAAGGCTATGTGGATTGCGTGTGAGAAGTGATTATTTTCCTCGCTGCAGGTTGATCTGAGACTTCTATGATGAAGTGTGGTAAAATGAGTGGTTGCGTCAAAGAGGGGATTAGAATGCAAACAAGGACTTCTGGGATGATTGCAAACAGCAGGGCTGTAAAATACAAGAAGGTTGATGAGGTGGGGAGTGGATTTGGTGTTGGCATTGCTGGAAAAGAGGATGCTGAGGACTGTACTGATTCGTTGGATGAGGGTTTGAGCCAGTCGACACACGGTAGAGTGCTGAATGATAGAGTTCTTGTTAACGGACTGGAAAAAGATTTAGACTGGTGTCCGACTGGAGTAAGAGATTCCATGAAGAGGAGAAATGGGACATGGGGAGGTAGATGCTCGAGCGGTGGTATAGGTGAAAAGAAGAAGGGTGGTAGAACCACCAAACGGAGGACTGATTGGTCTGATGAAGAAGAGGCGGATGAGGCTGATAATGAGCAGCTTGTCCTTGCAAAACTGCAGTCAAGAAAGAGATCAGTTCGCGGCGAATCGAAGCAGGTTACCTCGACGTGTTCTTATGTTGAGACTGCTGCTGTTCAGTCGCCACCTTCTTCCTTCAGTCTCGGTTCAACTACAAGCAGTGGTAGTGGCAAGAATGTAAGATCAAGCTTATGATTTTTTTCCCCGTATTTATTCATATTGCGCTGTGGTTGCAAAATGTTATCTTACATTTCTCTTTTATGCTATGGGTGATCTGAAAAAGAAGGATAAACGGCCATTGTGTCATCAGTGCATGAGGAAAGAAAGAAGAGTTGTCGTGCCTTGTCAAACTTGTAAAACGTTGTATTGTATCAAATGCATCGAGGAATGGTGGGCTTGCTTCTTGCAGATCTTTTCACCTAATTTTCAGTTCTGGAAATTTTTCTTACACCAGATTCTTGTCTGCCTGTTTGTCGTTAACAGGTACTCTAACTTGGAAGAGGAGGAAATAAATGAAATGTGTCCACTCTGCCGAGGAAACTGCAACTGTAACATTTGCTTGCATTCAAGCGGCATTATCAAGGTTTGTCATCTGTCACATTTTATGATTGTGCCCTTAACCGTTAACCGTTATGCAATATAAGTTTTATTATTCCGTTATTCCGTTACGTTGTGATTTGAAATACAGATCTTAACGAGGGATATAACTCTCGACGAGAAGATTGAGCATCTTCAGTACATGATTCAGTCCCTGCAGCCCTTCCTTAAGAAATTACATGAAGAGCAAGTTCAAGAAATAAATATCGAGGCCAACATTAAAGGTGTAGATTAGAGTGCATACACAACATGAAATCTGTTATCGAGTAGTATCGCTAGTTGCCTTACATGTACATCCTTTATCCACGCAGGAATATCATTTTCTGAACTGCACATACCACAAAGCCTTTGCAATGACTATGAACGGGTCTTCTGGTAAGCACTACACCTCATTTAAGGATGTGTTAGTAATGGTTTTTCCTTTCTGTCGTATGTTCTTGATCTTGTCATTTTGTTGGAGCAGCAACCACTGCAGCACTTCAATTGTGGATCTCCATCGGAGCTGCCCACAGTGCTCTTTTGAACTATGTCTCAGATGTTGTGAGGATATTCGTACTGAAAACCTCAGAAAGGGAGCTACAATGGATGATTTCAGGTACTTGAACAGAGGTTATGAGTATAATCATGGCGGTGATCCTCTGCCCGGCCTTCATTCTCTAGCAGCTGTTCAAGATTTGTCTGAGTTGCTACCTGAGTGGAATGCTAATAAGGATGGATCTATTCCTTGTCCTCCGAGAGAATTGGGGGGCTGTGGGTATTGTTGTTTGGAACTCAAACATATGCTTCCTAATGACTCGATTTATAATTTAAGCAAAAGGGCTGAGAGATCCACAAGCCATTTTGGTTATCAAAAACTTACACATTATCATAACAATGGATCAGAGGATGTAAAGAGAGCTGCTTCAAGAGAAGGATCCAATGATAATGACTTGTATTGCCCAAGTTTCGGCAACACCCTGTCGAAGGAAGAATTGCTAAGTTTTAGGAGGCACTGGACTAATGGGGAACCTCTTATAGTTAGAGATGTTCTTGAGCAAACAAGAGGTTTAAGTTGGGAACCGATGGTTATGTGGCGGGCGCTCAGTGAGCATGCCGATAGTGGTGTTAGTTCTGACATGTCAGTTGTCAAAGCTATCGACTGTTTGGCTGGATGTCAGGTAAGGTGGTTTGATTCCCAGATTGTATTGGATCAGATTTTGTTCGTGTTGCTGATACGATTATCAACAGATTTTATTGGATCAGATTTCGTTTGTGTTTCTGATACAATTACCAACTTTAAATTGCAGGTTGAAATCAACACTCATCAGTTTTTTAAAGGTTACACTGAAGGTAGAAAATACATAAATTTCTGGCCTGAGATGCTCAAGCTGAAAGATTGGCCTCCATCTGATAGATTTGAAGATCTTTTACCTCGTCATTGTGATGAGTTTATTGATGCACTTCCTTTCCGAGAATACACAGATCCAAGGTCTGGATACCTGAACCTTGCGGTGAAATTGCCAGATGGTGTTTTGAAGCCGGATATGGGTCCAAAAACCTACATTGCATACGGGCACTTTGATGAACTCGGAAGAGGAGATTCCGTAACAAAACTTCATATGGACATGTCTGATGCGGTATGATTAAAACCCAAATAATTGTGTTTATGGACTACAACATTCTGCAATTGCCATTAGTTAACACTAACTTCAATTTGCTTAGGTCAATATCCTAACCCACATAGCAGAGGTCCCAATAGATGACGAGCAGCATGCTGCCATTGAGAACTTAAAGAAGAAACATCAGGCCCAAAATGATAAAGAGCGTCTGGAGCGTGAGAGGGCCAAAGATGAAGTGCATGATATGGAAACTGAAGAAGTGGGTTCTTCATTTGACAAGCAACAAAACCTACCTGATTGTCCTAGTTTTGGCCGAGACTCAAATGACGGTGCCCTTTGGGACATTTTCCGGAGAGAAGACGTGCCAAAGCTGGAAGACTACCTTAGGAAACATGCACTTGAGTTCAGGCATACCTTTTGTGCCCCGGTGGAACAGGTAGAATAAGGACATATTGATGAAATATATTATTTCATCCCCACATCATAACTCCGACCAGGCTACATTTGTATTGGTCAGGTCATTCATCCCATCCACGACCAGACATTTTATCTAACGCTGGAGCACAAAAGGAGACTGAAAGAAGAGTTTGGTTAGTATACTTACACCAATCTATCACCCAACACTAACTGTCAAATGTTTGCTAACTTGGTAATCAACTGTACCTGTGTGAATTGATTACTTTGCAGGAATTGAGCCCTGGACATTTGTACAGAAACTCAGCGAAGCTGTGTTCATACCAGCTGGGTGTCCTCACCAAGTCAGAAACCTCAAGGTAAAAACTCATATTTGCTATGATCCATATCTTATCGTGTCTCACTCTTGATAAGCTCAGTCCCTAACAAACTCATTCCTCCAGTCATGCACAAAAGTAGCAGCAGATTTTGTATCTCCAGAGAACATAAACGAGTGCCTGAAATTGACAGAAAATTTTCGGCGGCTGCCAAAGAACCACAAAGCAAAGGAAGACAAATTAGAGGTACCGACTGCCGCCCACATTCAGTTTCACTCTCATAATCATTCAGTTTCACTCTCATAATCATTCAGTAAACCGTTAATCTAACATCTGCTTTTTCTAATCTACTATGGATCAGATAAAGAAAATGATTCTACATGCAGTCAACAAATGTATCAGAGAATTAGAGGAGTTGACCAACATCAACTAATGGTGGCAAAGTGCCGGTTTCTACATGGGTGGGTCAAGCAAATATGTTGTTTTGCTTAGATTATACAAAGCAGCCCTCATTCTTCGATCCATCTAATTCATGGAGACTTGCGGGGATATAAGATATTCTTCTTCTTTGTAAGCCAAAGGTGGCCATTTTCTCTCCTTGGTTTCATAAGAAGAGAAAAATTCTCTTGAATTATTTGCATAGCATGCAGACCAGTCTGTGATATGATGAAGTGATAAAAAAAGACTGTAATAGGATGTTGTTTAGAAAATGTTAATTAGTGCTTGTTTTATGATTTCTCCTTACTCCTACCCATGTCGATTTGATTTTGTTAAGATGTAATTTGATTCATTCTCATCGCTGATGGTTTGACATGCAAGTGGTGAGCCCTATCTTAATGTAAAGAAAATTGAAACTTTTTTCAGCCTGCGTTAAATTTTGAATATATATAATTTAAAACAAGATAACAAAAAAATTGTGATATGAAAGTGTTATTGAAATAGAATTAGTTATAAACATACATATTAGGACGGAATTAGAAATTTTATTTCGGGGTAAAATTTTTTTTTTTTAAACTGAATGAGATACAAAAATAAAAAATATGATTTTTTTAAACTTAAATGGGGTACAAAATTTTTTTAAGCTAGTTGGGGGTACGAAAATAAGAAATTTAATATATTTAGACTTATTTTGAGATACAAAATTAAAAATATATTATTTTTATATTAAAATGTGAACAATTTAATCTGAACATGGATGCTGATGGACAGCAGCGTCCACCCAAGGAACCGCCACTTGTTCTGGGATGTAAACATATCAATTTGAAAAGTAAACGATTACATGTAACAAATTGATTGACCGAAAATAAATTTAATTTTTCAAATTGATCCTTGTCACATCTTGATCGGGTGCAGTACATAGCATGTGGTGAACATGGCCCACATGTAAGAATTATTATGAAATTAGAAGTCGAATTTGTATTCTGTAAGATCAAATTAACAAACAACCCTTAAAATAGGATAGTTAAAAATTAAGGATAAAATTCAAAAGAGTTCTGAACTATAATTACTTATTTAATAGCAGTCCAAACTATAATGATTTTTTAAAACAAGTGCAATGAAAAAAATTAAACTGATTTTTCAAAATAAATTTTACCATTTTATTCATAAACCAGTATTATTATTATACTTATATTTGTATCTGAAAATTACGTCGTTTGATATCAAAATAAATAATATCGTTTTTCAGACATAAAAAAATGACGCGTTGTCATACTAAATCATTCATAATTCTCAACATATTTAATAAGATCAATTATATTTAAGAAATCAAACAAACTGATCTTAAAAATCATCCACAATCAATCCAATTTTTGTACAATCGCTCTCTTTTTAAAAATCGTAATAGTTCGGACCACAATTGAGTAAGTGGTGGTAGTTCATGGACCTTTATGAATTTTTTCTATAAAAATTATACCTACCAATCTATGGTTGTATGATTCTTAGATGAATATGATACACCACGTGGACCATGGACATGTCCATTGAGAGTAGTCATGTGACGTTTTAAAAAGTCAAAGTGATAAAATTATAAATATTTATTGGTTGTAATTTTTTTTGACTATGCACACATGTTAAAAGTATCACGTGACAGCTCCTTAATTGTTGAACTATGATCCCATCGACAAATGACTATCCAAGGTTAACAAGTGTAAAGTATATATTAATTAATATTGTTAATTATCTTATGGGACATGCGAGGAATTGATAGTGATTAATAAATAAAAAAGCTTATTTGGCACCAAATCCACTACTATTTTGAATGGTTATAATGGGATCTAAATACTTATAATGCAAACTTCTAAAGCCTAAAGCCAAGTATAAGGAAAATGCAAACTTCATGACTACAAAAGATTGTATGAGATACCTCATCATAGAAAGTTGAGTAGATGCAGCGATTGGTCACAAAATTGTCTTCTATTGGGACTCAAGTTCAAATTCAGACTTCAACACCAATGCATCAAGCCTATGAAATGAAAAGAAGGATTAGAATTCTATACGTATAGAAGCACTTCTCAAAATTTTATCCCACCCCAAAAAAATTGAGTTTTACGAAATTCAAAGAATATTGTAGTACTAGGTGGACAGCTCAAAAAGTTTTATCACACTCTGAGGTTTGTTTGGTTTAGGAAAAATGAGATGGAAAGGAAAATTTGATGAAAAATAAGAAGAAAAATTTGAAAGAAAATGAGAAAAAAAGTTTGTAGGAAAATAAAAGAAATTGTTTAAAATAGAGAATATTTTAGCATTTTTCCAACATTTTTCACACATAACCAAACAAGAAAAAATAGAAAAAATTCCATGGAAAAATTCACTTTTCTCCAAATTTTACCTAAACCAAACACACCCTAAAGAAATTGAGTTTTGCGGAATTCAAAGAAACTGAGTTTTATGAACCTTGAATTAAGGTCTAGCCAGTGGCGGTAGTATAAGGTGGACAACACAAATATTCGTACCCCTAGTAAAAAAAAATTATCATATTTTATCCTTAAATAGTCAATGTTTACATCAAAATCAATAAAAATATAATTAAAAAATATGGAACTCAACAGTGGCGGATCAGGATTTTTTTCAAGGGCGCAAAGTTACAAAATCAAAATTTTGATTAAATTTGGTAGGGCAAAATTAAAAAATTTAGTTAAAATTAAGCATATAATTTTTAATATATATATAATTTTTTTTACATACACATATTTTAGGTGGACTTCGGAGACTGACCCCATTGTCCCCTAATGACTCCAAAGCTCAACATAACGATATCATTTATAACCATTTTAAGATGTTGTAAGACATTCTGAACTCAATTATAACATATATAGAATTTTATTTTAAAAAACTTTATTAAATTTTTTTATACACCCAGTTTAAAATTTCTGATTGCGGCTTAGCTTCACCAACATGCTATACCCTATCAAATCAAAACTCACTTAAGATGAGCATTATTTGAAAAGTTGACCATGTTGAAGAGTGGGGCTCATGATCAGAAATTGATAAGAGAGTGAGTGATATGGATGAAGAATTTAAAAGAAAAAATAAATAAATGAAAACACACAAAAACTGACATTCAAATTAAAGAAAACCATTGTTGATGACTTATGAGCCTAGTTCGATTTTTGACGCTGACAGTGACCACATAAATCTCATCGAATAACTTGCATCCCTCCCCAAAGTTTCTCCGACCCAAAAGAAAAAAATCAAAACTATGACGTGTAGACTAATGATAAAAAGATGAAAAGTAATTCCTGATAATTAACATCACCCCAATTTGTGTGGGTGAAAATACAATAATATAGTATTAAATTAAAAAAATATTAAAAAAATTAAATTGAAAGAAGACACATGAAATCTGAATTCATAACTACCCTCAACAATTATTTCACTTTTTCATTTTGACCATAAAATCCAAATTCACACTCAAAACATATCATCAGAAAATTCAAACTCAAAAATTCTCACCCATTTTACTTAAGGCCACAACCCCCACCTAATTAACAAAGAACGCCCAAAAAAGTATCAAGATCCAAATTGAAATTCAAATCATAACTTCAATTGTTTAAATCAATTCCATCAATCTCAAAACCCTAATCTCCCACCAACTATATTCATCCATATTATGAATCACAAATAGACAAAAAAGAGAAAAAAATAGATGAAAGACTTACCTCAAACCTTCTCAAACTCCTACCATCTTCATCCTTGTTACTCTCTTCCATCTCCCATAGCATAATCAATTTATATATAGGGTTTGCAGTGTGAAAAGACCAAAAAGCCCTTCCCTAATCAACCGCCTCAAAAGTCGCTCCACCTTATGGTAATCGACAGCTGTCCTTGCCATTTCGATCTCTCCCCATTCCTAATTTGAATTGGATATGCACATAATTTCAATTTTTTAAGATATTTTTAAGGAAATACAGCAACACACAACTAATCAAAAAGTGATATTTGAAAAGTTAAAATATAAAAAATTAAAATTTGAGATTTTCACATAACATTATCTTTGAATTGACCGCATCTTCAATGAAGAATCTGATCGCAGTTGCAACTTCATATCAACAATAAATATGTTAATAATTCGAATTATTAGATACAAATTTGGATTTCGATTATATTTTATTTGATGTTATTGACTTTAATTCGTATGTAATACACAAATTTGAATTTGAATCTAAATTATAAAAAACATACAAAATTATCTAAATTTAATTCGATTATATCGTTATTCCAAATGGATTAATTCTCACTCTTTCAATACCGCTATATCAAAATATGTGAAATATCATCAAACCCTAACATGTTAATATGCTTTTATAGTGACCAAGTTATTGAGCTTTAACTCGTAAACCAAACTCAACAACTAATTTTATATTATCCACGAGTTATATTAATGGATCCAGCTAATTAAGTTTTATTTAATTCATTTGATTTAGGCGTTCAATCATATTCGAGCACAATATTATTCGGTTTAAAAACATTCATCACTCGATTTTGTTAGATACTATAGGTATATGATTAATTAATCATGGGCTAAAATTCATTGATAATAAACTGTCTCTAGGAAGACATTATTATTCCTAATTAAGAATAAATTTATTATCAAGACCATCAAAATCTTAATTAGTACGAGTCAATTTACTGTTTAATGAGCATACACTAACAAATCGTGGCGTGACATTTTGATTAGTCACAAAACGAGTTGAAAAGATGATTTTTTTACGGTCAATCAACGATCAACATATACCACCAAATGTCGTAGCTCGTTTAGGGGTTTTTGGATTGTTTAATCTGTGCTTATGTTTGCGTAACCTTCTAGAATAAGGAAAAAAACAGTTTTTATACAGATGAGAAGAGGCTTTGTATATTAAGTTAGAAGATGAAGCAGTCACATGTATATTAAGTTATAAAGAGTAAAATGACGTCATTTCGATATTGACAGATTCTCACCTGGTCATTCAGCCATCATTACCGGTGATACCAGATTCAGCTCTATAAGCTAATAATTGTATTTTGATAACTTTTTCAAAGTAATATATTTCATTTTTTGTTTTCTAAAGGATCAATATTCTAGACAGCCAAATCAGGAACATGCAAGATAAAATATGAAAGTTTTGAATGCCAATATCAAACAGATGTTGACACATGTATATTACAATATAATATTATTACTAATTAAATTATTTGGACATGTGTCATACGATAAATAATATTAAAAATTAAATCTACATCGTATCGTTTCAGTTAACAGTTAAATTACTTTGCTGCACCAAATTTCATTTCTTTTCTAAATCATACCTCTCTATTTGTTTTCTATTTATCATTTTTTATAAAATTGTTTCATATTTCTTTTACTGAAAAACTCATAATTTTAATTCGTAAATTATTTGCATTGATATTATCTTGTGAAGACCGTCTGATATAAGATGGCAACAAAATCATACTTTTATTAAGCAAAACCGTAATTTAAAATGGGAAATGTGTTTTGTGTGGATCCATGAGTACATTCAAATAAAAACAGTCTGTTACGATATTGCTATTGAATAACCTGAAAATTAAGTTTATGTCATGTCATATTGAATTTGTGCCGTGTTATTTTACTTTCTCTAAAACCTTTTTTTATTATAAATTTTTCACGAACATCAAATAAATTTCACAGAACTCTGTAAAAGGAGTCCACGTGTCACATTATATTTTTTATATTAAACTAATTATCAGTTTATTAAATAGTTTATTATGTTGTGATTATATGTTTATATTATTTTTTCTCTTGACATTTATAAAGGAAAGATAAAAAAATACATAATTAGAAATTTCTATTAAATAACAGTAATAATAAATTAAACATAATATTAAATCTAGTACACTTCACTCCTAAAATAAAATAAAACTCACATAATTAAAGATAAAATATGACTTTACACGACGTTTTAGAGTTAAACACGTTATCTTTCCTCCATAAAGCGCATAATCTTTGTGATATAATATCATGTCAGAAAAATATAAATCATCATTCATATTGTGATTAGTTTTCTAAAAATCGATTCGGCGGCGATTAATCGCCTCCCAGGCGCTGGGCGGTTGTCTTGCAATTTTTATTGGCTGAGACGGGTCAAAGTTAGATTTTTTGGGTCAAAGGGCGATTAATCGGTCAATATAAAAATTAGACGGGTCAAAATGTAATTTATGAAAAATTGAAACACATGATTTCGCGTTTTCCTTCCCCCATCTGTCGCTCGGACGTTTCTCTCTCTGGAGTCAGCGAAAATCTAAGATTTTGGTGGAGGCGAGACAGAAAGCATCGACAACGGCAGGATTTGTAGCAGATGGCGACGGGATCTGCGACAGACGGTGGCGGATTACGGTCTGACTAGTCTCTCATCGCCTGAAACAAAGTGTAGGTGCGTCTTCCGTTTCCTCCTGATGAATCGACTCAATTTCACTTTGTTAAGCGGTGGATTTCACTTTGCGAAAGACGGCGATTCAATTTCTCTTTATGTAAGCCATAAAAATCAGATTGCCTTGAGTATTCATTCTCTCCTTATGCAGGACCTACAGGTTGCTGTTGGATGGTTGACTACAGGTTTTAGGATTTTACCTTATAGGCATACCAATAGTTCAATACACGAATCAGGACCTATAGGTTGCTTTTGTAATCATTCTTTGCACCTGCTATGTGCTATTTTCAAGTTTTTGTGTCATTTGGTTAGAGTTGGTTGTTTCGATTTTTCTCTTTTCTGTCCGATTTCGTTCTAATTTTTGAATCATTTAGTTTTGTGCCTTTTGGTTAGATTTTGCTTGTTTCAATTTTGCTATGTTCTGTCTGTTTTGATCTGCCCTTTCGGGCTTTGGTATATATGGTTGTTTTGTTGATTTCCTTTGATTTTTCCTTTTCCAAGAGAAGCACAAACTGGATTTGTATAGGTTGCTCATGCTATGGAGGTTCTCAAATTCTTTGAGGACAATTTGTTCTTATGCCGTTGCTGATATTTCTTTGATTGTTGTTAAGGAAATGTTTAAATTAGTATGACTTTAATTTTACATACTGCAATTGATTTATTTGTCGTTGATCTGAGCTATATTTTCATTCTATTTAAGATTAGAATTTTATTATTTTGTGTGATGTACATACCGAGTTGGAGCTCATTGAATTTGTTCTTTTTTGTTTGCTCTTAGCAGAGATTTACACCTTTAAATGAGTTGGATTGTGAATCTTTTGGATCAGAAAGAGTTTCCTTAATGATTTGGACAATTTTAACTTTATATCTATTGATTACATTTGATGATTGTGATTGAATGCTAAACGTTTTTGTGTTTCTGCTAGGCTTGGAAATAGAACTATCAAGGAAAAGAAGCTAGGAAAGTGATGATGTTGGAAGATTACACTGTGTATTATTGTTTCTGTGATTGCACTATTACGTCTTGGACAGATTTTTTTGCGTGTTTGTGTTATGTTAATGTCCGCCTAGGTGTATGCAGTGTTTGTTCTTTACTCTTATGTTACTTTTCATTTAAAATTATGATGAATGATTTCTTTTCTAGAGATAGAGACAAGGTGTAAGTTGTGGTTAGACATGTTTAATTTGATTTCATAATGTTATATTTTATATTTTATAATTAAATATTAAATATTATATTAATATATATATCACCGTTTAATCATCCGATTAATCGTTCCGATTAATCCCTGCCTAGCCGATTAATCGCTAGACGCTATATCCACCGCTTAGAACTGCCTAACGCTTTTTAGAACATTGATTGTGATACATGAAAGTGTGGTTAAATGGAAAAAGGTAAAAAGGAGTGGCCGATTGGGGTTAAAAAAATTATAAACTAGTTTAAAATATTATTCAGGATTATTTGAGTTTGATCAACTAAATATAATTTATTTTATTAAATTTGTTGGGATTAAAGTTGAATATGTAAAAAGCATCATTTTTTTATCGTTTAATTTCATAATAAGCGATACAATTTTAGCGCGCAAGGATAGTTTTAGACTACCAATTGATTGTAATTTTTTTTAATTTTTCAGCCCTTCACGTGTAAAGTGTAAGAAATTTGGGTTAACATAAAACTCAATCCAAGGAAACTCAATTTAACTAAAGTTGGGCTGAATTAATCTATTTGGCTTGCGTTTGGGGTTATACTTTTTGAGTTGGATTGAATTGATCTTTGGGTTGAACAAATTAAATTTGGGTTGACCCAAATTACAAAATACAATCAAATTACCAATATAAAAAAAAAGAATATCAAAAAATATTTTATTTATTATATTATTACATATTTATTTATAAAATTTCTTTATTAATGAAAGTAACAAATTGAGAATTTTAAATATGAGTTGGGTTGGATTGAATTTGAGTTGTGTTTGTATTGATTCACTTTTATTACAAATGAATATGAATTAGCAACAACCAATCTAAATTTGATTTTATTTTCAAAATACCCTTTCTTCAATTTTCAATATCATTTCTACCCTGTCTTTTTAAACAATTATCATTCTACCCTACTAGATAAAAACCGCAATTGTGAACTGCGGTTTTTTCAATAAAACCACAGTTTCAAATCGCGGTTTTGTTTTTATAAAATTACCGGTTCAGAAGACACAAAAAGCTTTGTAGCAAAGTGCGGTTCTTCTTAAAAAAATCACAGTTTTAAACCACGGTTTTGTTTTTCATAAAATAACCGGTTGGAAACTGCGGTTTTATTGAAGAAAACCGTGGTTCATAACCGCAGTTTTCTTCAGGTAGAGTAGAGTGATAATTCTTTAAAAAGGGAGGGTAAAAATGATATTGAAAATTGAAGAAAGGGTACTTTGAAAAAAAATCTCTAAATTTTATCCGTAACCCAAATTTACACCCCTAGTCACGGAGTATGTCCATTTTACATATGATGGACTCTGTATTCATTCAAAAATCACTCATAACATGGAACATGCACAATAACATGAATATAAAAAAAATTATGTGATTCAATCATAATAATATACGTTCACAACATAAATTTTTTATTATTTATTAGTATAGAAGTAAGAAAATTAAAAGAATTTATGATTCACTAATGTTCCACTAATTTTTCTAATTTCTCTCTAATGTTTAGAGTCTATCTCTCCAATAACATCATACTAAATTTATATAGGTAATGAGTTCTACAATAATTAAAACATCTTATAATCCTATTAAAATTAATATTTCTAAATTATTAAGAAAGCCAAAATTAATAAAAAAATTTGAAAATTCAAAACTTACGAGATAATGAGGACAGAATTAATTCAACAAGCTCACTACAATTTAAAGCATCCTCATTGAAGTTAAGAGATTAGTTTTGTGCCAGGGTATAACTATGAAGTGGTTTGTCTTATTGTGTGACATTATTTTTCACCTTTTGATTACGAACCGTCTCGACTGCATGAAGTAGCTCGTTGTTAGACAATACATGACACTTTTAAATTAAGAATGTCGTATATATAATTTATTGTATGAAACGGAAGGACCCATTGAGAACCTCCTTATATTGAGAACCATTGTGAACAATTTTGGACTAATCATTTTTTACATGAAACAACAATGTATTAATTATATGATTTTCTTTTAAATATTTATTTATTATGCTTCATTAATTACATGAGATTCGTTCTAAATTTACATACCATATGAGATTTATCTGTTTCTAATTTACTGATTTTTTTATTTTTTATCCTAATTTTTCGAATTTTGGAGCTTCGGATAGTGAACATCCGCAGTGAACTGATGTTCACTGTCAAAAGAATGTTGGATCTTTTTATGAATAGATAGTGAATATTTTTTCAATTATTGGTAGTGAACATCATATTTTGAGTTTGTTTGAACACTTTTTACAGCGGTAGTGAACATAAATAGTGAACATAAATAGTGAACATAGATAGTGAACATGTTCACTGTCGAAACCTCATCTGTTCTTCTGTTCTATACATTGCAAAACAGTTGTTCACTGTAAGAATTTTACCCAAAATCATAAAAAATATCAAATTTTAATAAATTTCTAAATTTGAAAGCATATTCTTTATTGCGAATGGTGAACATATTCACTCCAGTGAGTATATCATGAACTGATGATTCTTGTGGAGTTGTTGGAAGGTGCGGGAGCATGACACACTAACTTCAAACCCACTTGCATGCACATATGTGGGTTTCTACTAGATGGAACAGACAAATTTTTCTTTTTGAGCTCCATTTGTATTGAAAACCAAACATCATCTCTTTATGTCACCATGCAAAGCGGTTGTCGACTGTACACAGGTAAAATAAAAGGTTAAATAAATTGAATATTAATTATAGACAAATTGACTAACCCAATACTGCACCACATGCCACCTCCGAGTTGCCTTTGTCAACACAGTGAAGATTATAAGAAAGTTAGAATTTTTTAGTAACTCTGGCCAGCAAAGGAGGTTGATCCGGACATGAAGGTGTCGAAGATGGCAGAGACGATGAAGAACATGAAGGGGATGTCGTAGTTGGTCGGACCGTGTCGGGACGCCGCGGTGTTGGAGGCTGCCCGTGGTGGACAGGTTTCCACCAGTGGAGAAGACGACCGGCTGGACGCTGAACTCCTTCTGGAATGTGCAGATTTCTGAATTCATTTGATCAGTTGATGTTGCTATAATATGTAGAGTTTTTTTTTACATTTGGCCCTCTTTGAACATTTTTTTTCGAAAATGGTCTTGCATGAGAAAAGTTTTCAGAAATGGCCTCCTTTTAGCGAACCGCTGTTTGAAACGGCGGTTGGGTTGAGAGAAGCCGCTGTTTCAAACAGCGGTTCGACTCATGTGCTGACTGGGCTGGACAAGTGGACAAGTGGACAAGTGCCAGTTTCAAACAGCGGCTGGTCTCAACCCAACCGCCGTTTCAAACAGCGGTTCGTTATCGACTTCAACCGGTGTTTCAAACGTGTCCTCCACCGCATCGAGGCTGTAGCCGCAGCTCTTCCCGTAGCCAAAATCATGAACGGGGATCTCGATGTGAGAGATGCGGGTGCCTGAGGAGACATGCCTGCACTCTCGGCGCAGTTGAGTTTGGTCCTGGCCATCGGATAGCAGCAAGATGCTCGCCATGGGGTTCTTGTCCCGTCGATCTTCGAGGACCTTGGCTGCCTTCTTCAGCGCGTCGCCTGCGTTAGAACCTTGGCCGCATGTCAGTCGATCGACGATGTGCTTAGCCGAGAGCTGGCCTTGTAAAGTCATCCTCCGCAGTGGCAGCAGGCGCTTGGCGGTGGCGGAGAAGGCCACGATAGAGAGCCGATCGGACGTACCGAGGAAGGAGATCACGAGACGCATCGCTCGCTTCAGCATGTGCAACTTGGAGCCGCCCATGCTGCCGCTGACGTCGAGGACAGCCACCAAATCAATCGGCGCGGCACGGCGACGGCACTGATCAGTTTGGAGTGGCGTTGATGGAGCTTTAACTCTCAACGCTACGGCGTAGGTTTCGTGTGTGTGGTTGACGGAGAGAATGGCGGCTTCCGGCATTGGTTTCACTTCAACATTTCTCCAGCTGTTGGAGGGCTTGAGGGAGCAGGAGGGTATGACACTCGAACCGCTGTTTCAAACAGCGGCTGGTCTCAATCTAACCGCTGTTTGAAACACCGGTTGAAGTCGATAACGAACCGCTGTGTCAAACAGCGGTTGGGTTGAGACCAGCCGCTGTTTGAAACTGACACTTGTCCACCTGTCTGCTGACTGGATAGCCCAGTCAGCACATCAGTTGAACCGATGTTTGAAACAACGACTTCTCTTAACCCAACCGTCGTTTCAAATAGCGGTTCGCTAAAAGGAGGCCATTTTCGAAAACTTTTCTATGCAAGGCCATTTTTGAAAAAAAATGTTCAAAGAGGGCCAAATGAAAAAAAAACTCTAATATGTAGTGATAAAGGAATGAACAAATATTTGATTTGATATAATTGCTCCTATTAAAATCAGGTATAATTAAGATAGATACGGTTACTAAAACTGAATTAAAAAACATAATAAATAAAGTTACATAAATGTTTATATACGAATCAAAACACGGTCATTTTACGCAAGAAATGATTGGTCCAGATTTGTCCACAAAGGTTCTCAACTGATCCATCCTCATTGTATATATATATATATATATATATATATATATATATATATATATATATAACACTTTAAATTTAAAAGCAGCGTATATATAGTTGTTGAGGCGGAATATATATGACGTTTTTAATTTAGAAGAATTTTTTATAGAATTTTTTAATTATAATAAAATAGTTAAATCAATTTCTAACTATTTATATAAATTTATGTCAGATTTATAGCAATGTGAATGAAAAATCTGTTTTATAAGAATGCTGAGATGATATTAAATTTGTTTCAATATGAATGTCATTCTCGAGATAGAGCGATCTGGAGAGTAGTATGGTGTCAAACTGAGTTGTTTAAATGTGAAAGTATGATGTGATTACTAATGTAAGGAGAAATTTGGGTGGACATGTGGATTATAAACACAACCAATAAGAATATGTCACGTGTCGTGTTGAAAAGTCAAAGTGACACATGACGAATATTTATTAGTTTTATTTTTATTTTTTAATTTACCACATAAGTGGTTAAACTGTCACATAACAACTCTCAAGTGATTAATCCATGATTCAAAGTGATGAATCATGTCCCCCAAAAATTTGTCCTAGTGTAATAGGTAGAATGCTTCAATCGACACTCACTGAAGATATATAATCATGCACTACTGAAGTAGCTACCGGCACATAATATGCGTGAGTCGTGCCCATGAGTCTTCATTAAAGTACGACACTTCCCATATTTGGGATAGTTTTAGGCTATGTTTGGTTTAGAAAAATTTGAAAAAAAGGAAATTTTTTTTAAAAATAAGAATGAATTTTTTATTTGGTTTAGAGAAAGTTAGGAAAAGGAAAATTAGATAGAAAAATAAAAGAAAAATTTGTTGAAAAAAAATGTTTTAATATTTTTTTCATGAATTTTCCGCGATAGCTCGACAAAATAAAATAAATGAAATCTATAAAAAATCATTTTTCTTCTAATTTTTCTTATTTCACTATTTTCCCTAAACCAAATACAATCTTAATATTAGCGAAGCAGCTTGTCTTTGATGAATTCATCCAGTGCAATATAATGGCCAGAGTTACTATTATATTGTGTAAGTGGATCGACATAGACTCCAATTTGTATGAACCCTAAATTTCTATAGCAATTCCATAAGACTGTGTTTGGTTTAGGGAAATTTTGAAGGGAAGGAATTCTTTGTTTGGTTTAGCGAAAATTAATGATGAAAAATTAAATAGAAAGTTATATGGAAAATAGTTTAAATTAAAGAATGTTTTAGTACTTTCTACAAACATTTACATCTCAAACCAAACAAGAATAAAATAAGATGAATTTTTTAAGAGATTCATTTTCCATCTAATTTTCCTTTCCCTCTAACTTTCCTCAAACCAAACACAACCTAAAAGTTTACTCAACACACAATTTTGGGAAACTACAGCTGTTAAAAGAACTATCAATTAGCAAAATGGTCAGTCAAAATAGACCAACAATTTGGTTTGTTCGGTTTAATCTGAGGATTCTCCAGCTCAGATTTAATTCGGCAAGAGAGAAACAACCTAGAGATGCAGCTCTTAAAAAATCCACCAATTAGTCAGAGATTGGTTGGTCCGACTTTAGACCAAAATGTTATTAGGGTTAACAATATAAGTAATAATCGATACATTGAATCAAATCGAACCAAACTGATTAGTTCAGTCAGGTATGAGAATTCAGTTATACAGTTTTAATTATTAAAAAACCGTCTAACAGTTCAGTATGAATTTTGATTTTATCAAACTGAATCAAATCAAATATTTTCACTATATTTTAGATCATATATAAATTTAATTAAATATATAATATAAATTAGTACCATTATATTATTATTTACATAAAAATCTCATATTTAGCATATAAAATAGTAAATAAAGTTCATGAGAAAAAGTAAATCGAATCGAATGAACCACATGATTTGATTTAGTTTTTTAAAGTTAACTGTTTGAATTAAAAAAATTTAAATCGATTAGAAACATTTGATTTGAATTTTTATTAAAAAAAACCAAATAATTACACCTCCACCTTGAGCTACCATCTAAAATCAAATGTAATACCGAACTACTCACTCCGTCTTCTTATATTATTTGTTTAAGATTAAATTGATTGTATTAATAAGATATTAATACTAGTTATTGACTATATTTAATAGATATGTATCTAATATACATTTTAAAATTTCGCGTAACATGTGAAATGTGATGTATTATTACAGGTGTATAAAAATTGTTTTATTGATTATGATGATGAAATAATTAATTTTTTTCTTTTTAATGTAGGTGATAATATTAAATGTGCATCAGAATTATTAAGTGATTAATAAAAATGGATAAATATGTGTTAATTAAGTGAAAAACAAAAGATGGCGAAGAGAATATCCAATATCACAATTTCACTACTCAAGAATCAAAATGTGATAATTTTTTTATAGAAAATTGACCCGTTAACTTTCGCTCCCATCAGAATTCCAATGAACCTGAAATTCAAATCCTTAAGACTTCACCAGGGTGCGTTGGAATGGAAATCGTTGTGAACAAAGACTCTTTAAGAGACTCCGGACTCGAGAGAAAAGTGAACGCCACCTACAACTCTTCACAATGTACTGTCTTGAGTGTAAATAAAAATCGATAAATCAAATCAAATCGAACCGAACTGATAGGTTCGGTTCGGTTTGAAATGTTAGTAGTTCGGTTACGGTTTTAAATTTTGAAAACCGATGACAAACGGTTTGGTTTTTAATTTTTCTCAAACCGAATTGATCCAAACCGAACAAAATTAGGATTTTATATGAAAAATCTAATTTAGTAGTTAAATTAGTCAATAAAGTTCATCAAAAAAATTAACCGAACCGAATCGAATCATGTGGTTTGATTCGGTTTGGTTTTTTAAGACTAGCGGTTCGGTTCGATTTGGTTTCAAATTTCTTAAACCAATAACCAACGGTTCGGTTTGATTTTTTTTATTAAAAATCAAACCGAACCGAATCGTTACATCCCTAATATTGTCCATCCACTGCCGTGCAACCATTCAAAATGGTCTACACATGTTTGTACTTCTCACCGCCCCCTCTTTCTGCCCTTAGGGCGTGGCAGGCCGTCTTCATCAAAAGGTATCTATGAGTTCAAAGAAAAAAATATTTTGTATCTCTTGTGGCCAAAAGAATAACCTATTAATGTGCATAGTGTCGCCTTGAGATCAAGCTTGTCTTTGCTGAAAAATGAGTCAAGTGTAAAACATAAACACCCAAAACTCTTTAGATGTTGAAACTCAGGTGTTTTGATAAATAACCTTTCAAAAGTACTTGCACTGTTGAAATTGAGCTCGGAAACCGGTTTATGATATAGGTTGCTATCGAAATACAATTTCCCCAAAAATACTTATACATTTTTTATTGATTTCCCAAGGCTCGAGCCATCTCTATGAAATGGCGATGTTTCCTCCTTACAGCTCCATTTTTTTGAGGAGTATAAGGGCAACTGTTTTGGTGCAATCGTCCTTGAGAAGCAAGAAAAGCTTGCACTTGATTATTGAAGAACTCGGATCCACTGTCAGTTTTAAATATCTTAATCTTAACAATGAACTGAGTGAATCTCAAATAAAAAATATCTTTGATGAGATCTGGCACCTCCACCTTGGACTTCTTCAAGTATGTCCTTGTATTTTTTGTATTATCTCATCTATAAAGATTACCCAAAGTAGTAATTGATTGAAGTCCCCATATATCATTGTGTACCAAAATAAAACGTAGTTTTTATTAAACTTTCACAAGTAGGAAAGCAGAGTTTTCATTGTTTTGCTAATTGACATACAATACACGTTCTGTGTTCAATATTCACTAAAAGAGAGATTAGATATCAAAATAAGACATTTTGGACCAAGAATCATTCCCCAATTTTTGGTGCCAAATTTCTACCCAATTCCCACTTCATTCATCAAAGCTTTATGTGTATTACTTATATCAACATTCTTCTTGTCAGTATGAAGAAGAAACAACCCACCTTTCACCTTACTAATTCCTAGAACAATCTTGCGCACTCAGTCCTGGATAGTGCACCCATTAACATGAAAAAGAAAATTACAATGTCTTATTTATATAAAATAAAACTGAATTGAGGAATGTGTGAGACATTACTGTCAAATGCTCTTTCACTTTACATTTGTCTCCATGAGTTACCAAAGCAAGAGAACCATTTGGTAAAGTAACTTTACAGTTTTGTGGTAATTCAGTTAAGTCCAAAAATAACTCAACTTTGCAAGTCATGTGTGGTCAGGAGCATCACTGTCAATATATTAAGCGTGGTAATAAATACAAAATATCAATTACAACGTTTTGTGTGTATTATTTACTACGTTTTGTCATAAAAGGTGTGATAATAGAATTAACTTATTACCACGCTTTTAGTTAGAAGTGTGGTAAAAGGTTCGTACTGAAATGGGGTGAAACGGGGGTGTCATTTTAGTTTGAACCTATTACCCCGTTTTTTGGAAAAAACAGTAGTAATAGGTTATGGCCAAAACGGATGCCGTTTCGTTGAGAAACAATTACCACGCTTTTCTTTAATAAGCGTGGTAATAGGATCTCAAAAAAATGACAGCGTGGTTTTGAAACCTATTACCACGCTTTTCTCATACTATATACCACGTTTTTCCTAATAAGCATGGTAAAATGTTAAAGCATGATAGATGGAAGTATGGTGAAAGCTAAAATTTGTAGTAATGATAATCCAATTACTAGTGAAAAACAAAATGTAGAAGTGAGGCTAAAAGTACATGCGACAAGCATTTGTTTATCATTGGCTCGAGTAGGGGTGTTCACTATACGGTTAAAACCATTAACCGAAGTCGTTTAACCGAGAATTTTAACCGCGGTTAATCGAATTCGGTTAATCAAAAAATTCAGTTCGGTTAACCGAAAAATTCGGTTCGGTTAACGGTTAAGGATATATGGATTTTTGGTTAACCGATTAACCGAATAAAAATATAAATATTTAAAAAAAAATTAAAAAATTAAAATTATAACTTACCCAGCAGTGTAATTTTTTTTTCTAAATTGAAAATTTGGTCAAAAACTCGGTTAATTTGGTTAAATTAACCATTTAACCGAAATTCGGTTAAAATCATGGTTAATTTAACCCAATTAATTGAGTTTTCGGTTAATCTGTTAAATTAACCAAAATTAACCGAATACTCGGTTAACCGAAAATTCGGTTCGGTTAATGGTTAAGGAATTTTTTGATTGGTTAATCGGTTCGGTTAACTGAATAAGCAGTGTGGTCGATTATTAACCGAATTTACACCCCTAGGCTCGAGTATTCTATTGCAATAAGTTTAAAAGTTGTTGTACTTGTTCTGCCAAAAATTATGATGGACTGAAGATTTTTTCCATCATGTACAAGTGTGGAACTACTGCTCTCCGTCACTGCATTTCTTGCAAATTTGTTCATATATTTTTTATTCTAATCAGTTGATGTCGGCCCATCATGTTATTTGTGTCCAACAGGATATCCATGTAACTTTGTAACAAGTATCTCTTATATGACCATTCATTTGACAATAAATATAGTATAAACTTTATTGTTCTTGGCATTTTGATTATGGTTACCATTCCTCTCGTGAAAGTTGCTAGAAGTTTGATAACCTCAATTACATCTTCCATAAGGATCAGCACAATAATTCAGTGGCTGAGGCATCCAAATAAGTCAGTTTCGTGATATTTCTTTGTACTTCATCTTGAAGAGGCATGAAATAAATGACATTCAAGCTAGACAAGAGACTGGTTGCCAAAATGTGTGTTTTGAGATGAAGAAAAGCATCATTCAATCACATGAAAAATTGTATAACTTTCCTCATCATATGCTTACTTATTAGGGAAAAACCCTAAATGGGGTCCCGAACTATTACCGTTTCCCCACTTACAGTCCGAACTATCAAATTTGACAAATAAGGGGCAAAA
>NQLW01000068.1:1828264-1841519 GCA_002312845.1 Kalanchoe fedtschenkoi
TCCCGCCTTCGGCGTGCAACTCGGCAGCCTGCAACACCTCCCTATTCGACATTGTATAATCCTTGACTCACAGTCTGAGTAAATAAACCCCACTCTCCTCATCCCCAGCCCCATCGCAATCGCATCCACCAGCTTCTCCTCTTCTCAGCAATGTCAGCACCTCCTCGCTTCCCTCCTGCGGTGTCTAGTAGATGAAATTAACCTCAACCTTACCCTCTTCAGTCACAACTCCATACATAAACCCACCTCTCTTGATCGCAAAGCTAGGGTTTCATTCACATACTGCTGAAACCCATTAACAACATCTCTGTCAAAATAGACCAACTCACAATTAGGTTCTCTTGCCGACCAACCCTCATCTGCTTCGCAATTAGATCATCCATGGTCATCTTCTTGCCGAATGAGCCCGCGGGATCGAACGCGGCGGGTCTTCCGGGCACGTTGCGCTCCCCCTTGTACGCCAGGTAGACGATCGAGCCGTGGGCGAGGTTGAGCGAGGAGAGCGCCGCTCGTGTACTATCTTGACGTCTCCAGGAACCAGCAGGCCGTGAAGATGATCGGCATTTGCCACTCCGAGATCGACGAGTGCCTGACACTGCACAGGTCAGAGCAGTTAACAGAGTTTGATGGCAGTGACGGAAGTTTGACTGCGTTAACGGAGTTTTATTTTTTGCCCCTTACTTGTCAAATTTGATAGTTCGGACCGTAAGTGGGGAGACGGTAATTATAGTTCGAGACCCCATTTAGGGTTTTTCCCTACTTATTATCTAGTTGAAACATGAACAATTAGTACTGTGAAAGCATTTGGGAAGCTCTTTAATCGCCTCATACTCTTCCCACAAAATTCAGTGACTTTTGATAAAAGATTGTAATAGTCATTTTTCCTTGAGACAAATTTGTTATCTCCTTCTTCAGCCTAAAAATATGGTCTCGTTAGATCCCTTTAACTGAACATTCAAGGCAGTCTAGGCAGCAGCTGAAGCATTCGAGTGTATAATTGATCCAACAATATTCTTAGATGTTGAACTGATCAACCACGACATAACAACATTATTGCATTTCTATCATTTCAATTGTAAAGCCAAATCAAATGGTTTTTGATAATCACTGCGCACAAATTCTAATTACGTGCAAAGATGACGATCTCTGTGGATTGTTTCCATTTTATATAATTTTCCAATCCAGTTAGCAATTCGTTCAATATACCATGTCCAATAACTTTGATCAGATGTGCTAGCATAGTTCGGATCATCCACAAGCTTTACACCCTCGTAATCGGGGCTAAACTAGGGTTTACCATTTGAATATTAAACACAAAAAAGTGCAAGAAATTCAAGAAAGACAGTGTGAACTCACCGCGAGACTTTTTTGCTATGATACCATGTGAAATGACCTCGAATGATGTTGTCGGAGACTCGATGTAACTGCAATTGAGTCTGAAAACACGAAGCTCTCACCTTACACTAAGCGGGCTCAAATTCTAAAAATACAAAATAACCCAAAATAAATACATGAGCATACCACAATAACTACCAACGCTAACAATCCTAGACTTCCTTCACTTTCTTAATTTTCTAACAAGTAGCAATAGTGGCGTGGCGGTATCACTGGGTAGATGGCGGAGACAACTGACCACTAATGTTCGGATCAAATAACTTTTAATTTATTGTAAAAAAATAATATATTTTTATTTTTTTACTAACTATTAAACTTAAAATTTTTATATATTTTATATTTGTACCCCGTTTCAGCTTAAATATTGTATTTCTTATTTTTATAAGTCAATTCAATTAAAATCATCTCAATAATATATATCAATTTTTTTATACAAATTAAAATTTCTAGTTCCGCCATTAAATAACAACGACGTTTCAAAGTAAAACTTATGGTAAGCTCATTTCTGCTGATTCATCCACGTTTACTGAATATAAGCAAAGAAAGAAAAGGATACCTAATTATAAAGTATGTGTCTAAAATCTAGCCACAGCCACCTGCCTAACAACACAAAATGTGATCGGGTTTGTAGGTCACAGCCTAATTGTGTGTGGGATACAAAATCAGGCGAGCATTTTGTACTTAAAGATATGGGTGTAACAATTCGATATTAAAAAATCAAATCAAATCATTGGTAATCGGTTTGAAAAATTTAAAATCGAACCAAACCACTAGTTTTAAAAAATCATGCCAAATCAATCCACATGGTTCGATTCGGTTTTGTTAATTTTTTTCATGAACTTTTATTGACTAATTTAATAACTAAATATGAGAGTTTTCATATAAAATAATCCTAATTTTGTTCGATTTGAAAAAATGAAAAATCAAACCAAATCATTAATCATCGATTTTTTAAAATTTGAAACCATAACTGAATCACTAACATTTCAAACCGCACCGAACTTATCGATTCAGTTCAGTTTGATTTGATTCATTAAGTTATCGATTTTTATTTACACTCCTACTTAAAGAGAGGCCCAAATCACAACCCAGTCCAAAAATGATAAAAAAATTGTGTTTGAGGAAGCCCGGCCTTGATACAATGAATGATTAAAATTCATATGATTTTTATCCCATACAGTCTTAGGGGTGTAATGATTCGGTTCGGTTTTTAATAAAAAATCAAACCAAATCATTAGTAATTGATTTGAAAATTTTGAAACCGAACCAAACCGCTAGTTTAAAAAAATCAAACCACATGGTTTGATTCGGTTCGGTTAATTTTTTTATGAACTTTATTGACTAATTTAGTTTCTAAATAGAAGAATTTTTATATAAAATCCTAATTTTGTTCGGTTTGGTTAAAAAAAATTAAAAAACATACCAAACCATTAATTGTCGGTTTCTCAAAATTTGAAACCATAACCGAACCACTAACATTCTAAACCAAACCGAACCCATCAGTCCGGTTTGATTTGATTTGATTCATCGGTTTTTATTTACACTTGTAATACAGTCATGTCAGTATACAACAGTTGAAAATTGTGATGGTTTTAGCCAAAACAAAATTTGGTTTTTTCAAAATCAGAGATGGTTATGCAAATTTAAATTTTATTAATTTAATTATTATACATGTGTCATATGGAGAATCAATATTAAAAATCAAAACGATGTAGTATAAAAATGATTGCATTTGACTTTGCTGCACTAGAGAAGAACAAACTCACCTCCACATTCTCTTTTCTATCCAAACTCATTTTTAATTTTTTTATTATAATCATTTTATCTAAAAAAAATGTAAGGCTTATATTATTGTCATTATAATATATTTTAAAAAAATCAAAGTTTGAGATAAATAAAAAGAAAAAAAAAAGACTGAATGCAAAATCCATTTTGGATGAGTTCTAAATACATTTTTAATTTTTAAAAAAAGTTATGATAAAAAATGTTCATCCAAAATTTTGTCTTAAGCTCCTGTAAAAGTATTTACTAGAATTGTTCTTACTTTTGGTACTTCATATCCGGTTAGTTTTAACGACTTTTCGTGCACAGATATATGCTCGTTAACAAGTTCCTACACGGCCACTCCCATTCGCAACATCATCGGCTCATTGTCCCTAAGGGTAGGGCGCACCGTCGAGGGTCTTGTCCTTGACACCATCGGAGGGGCGCGTTCCTTCCTTGTATCAGGAATGGCCCCTAGAACCTCAATTTTCTTTTTCTCGTTCGCCGCCATGAAAACAGTCGACGACCACCGCGGGCTATGGCATCCCGGGAATAATCCATTTCACAAGTTCTTTAGCAATAATTCAGCTTGTCCACCACCAACTCTATGGTAGCAAGTACAATTTCCCACAACCGTTTTTCGTGGTGTGGTGTGGGATAAGTAAGACACTCGGTAATCACTTGTTTTACTCTCTTGTCATAATTCATAAGTAGTGGGTCTAGTTTACTTGATGAATTATTCCACATCGGATAGTGTAGAAAATAGATAAACGGTTTATATTGAACTGTTGAACCACGATGACTGATTTCAATTGAAAAAGGAGCAAATTGTAAGCCAAAGAGAAGAAGTATGCGTGATTTCAATTGATAAAGGAGCAAATAGTAATCTTAGCTGCTGTAGATTACTTTTTTTTGGA
Organism: Kalanchoe fedtschenkoi; assembly: GCA_002312845.1. Lineage (NCBI taxonomy): Eukaryota > Viridiplantae > Streptophyta > Magnoliopsida > Saxifragales > Crassulaceae > Kalanchoe > Kalanchoe fedtschenkoi. The sequence goes on from NQLW01000068.1 coordinate 1,832,341, forward strand.
AAAAGTATAAAATGGGGGTAAGTACTATCACTCATTTAAAAATCACGGTCATAACTATTCAATTTTAAAATTCACGGTCCTTATGTGTTGGGGGGTTCAATTGTAATTTTAAAAATTGCAATCACACCCAAACATTATTTATTCAATTTAAACAAACTCTCTCCCATGTCAATTTAAAAATGGAAAAGTAAAAAATTGAAGATATGTACTTCATCCATTTAAAATTATGCTCATAATTATTCAATTTTAAAATTTATTATTTTTGTTACAATTTACCCCAAAAATAAAATAGAAGTTTTAAAATAAATTTGAAAATTAAATAATTATGACTATGATTTTTAAATGTATGATAGTACATACCTTCATTTGGTACTTTGTCATTTCTAAATTGATTGATGAACTTTTTCATTTAAAAATTGATTGAGAAGGGGTTTATTTAAATGGAATAAATAATTTTTGCGATTGAGATTTTCAATATTACAATTAAACCCCATAACGAAAAAAGACCGTGAATTTTAAAATCAAATAGTTGTGACCGTAATTTTTAAATGAGCGATAGTATGTACCTCCATTTTGTAGTTTTCCCTTTTTTTTCCCTACTTCGTCACTGAATATGGAGTGAGTCTTAAAATTAGTGTTTTGTAGCTCACGTAGCTGAAAATTCTATGTTTGAAGTTAGTTGCTTTGAAGCAATTGAGTGAATATATATCTATGAAAATTTAAAATATTTAGTTCTGATGAATACTCGTTCAAAAAAGCGTATCTGAATAATGATAACTACAGGGGATAGTAAATCACTTGAAGTATGGTTGTTCACATTGTCTATCAGAGTGAGATTTTGATGAAGCAATAGGGTGGCAATTTGCCTGAGCTGGAAATCTTAAATCTGATACAAACGGATCCTTAGGCATGCTCTGATGGCTGTTCACATACTCACTAGTCTTCTGCGGATCAGCATTTGCAGCCAACCTAACCATCAAATTGTGGTTTACGTTTTCATTGTTATGTCAATGTTTTATTATGGGAGACATGTTCCAAACGGACAAATTCCTGATCTGTTCACTAAATATCTTCAAGAAAATGGGATAGTAGCTTAATACTCCATGTCCGGCGAACCTCAGTAGAATGGAGTAGTTGGAAGACGAAATCGTACACTTATGGACATGGTACGAAGTATGCTAAGCTACTCCAGTTTGCTGGTAAATTTGTGGATGTGGAAGCTTGAAAAACAGCCGCTCACATACTTAATCAGGTTTCTAGTAAATCAATCCCTAAAACACCTTATGAATTATGGACTGAGAGAAAATCGAATTTAGGTACTTACGTGTTTGGGGCTGTCCTGCTGAGGCTAAATTATTTAATCCACAGATCGGAAAATTAGACCCTAAGACTGTAAGTTGTCATTTTATTGGCTATCCTGATAGATCAAAGGGGTATCAATTTTACTATCATAACTGCACTACTAAGTTCATGGAAACACGACATGCGGTATTTTTTTCAGAATGATGAAATCAGTGGGAGTTCAGAAAGTAGGAAGATTAATCTTGAGGAGGTTCGGCTTTATGTCCCATTACCGATAATCCAAAAGATAATTATTCCTGCTACTCAAATCATTACACCTCCAGTTCTGAATCCTGGAGATTACTCTTCGACTGAAGGCCCAGAAACTATTCATATTATGCCTAATGATGAGATACAAACAAACCAGTCTCCTATAACACTTCATGAACCTCAAGTGATAACTAATGAATCGTTACGAAGATCACAACGAGAAAGAATGTATGTCATTCCTAATGATTATATTGTGTACATGAATGAAGATGTGCATGACATAGAAAAAATAAATGATTCCACTCCATTCAAGAGTGTCATGATGTCTAAGGATTCGTCAAAGTGGCTTGAAACCATGGAAGATGAAATGAAGTCTATGAGCATTAATGATGTCTGAAATTTAGTAAAATTTTTTAATGGAGTCAAAACGGTAGGTTGTAAATAGACTGTAAAACTAACTATGGCTCTAAGAGGAACGTCGAAAAATTCAAGGTTAGGCTTGTAGCGAAAGACTTTACGTAAAGAGAAGGAATTAATTATATTGACACTTTTTCTTTCGTCTCTAAGAAGGATTCACTAAGAGTAGTTATGACGCTAGTGACTCATTATGATTTAGAGCTGCACTAAATGGACATTAAAACCGCATTCCTTGGTGAATTACGTGAAAATTTGTATACATGACTCAACCGGAAGGTTTTGTCATTAAAAGAAAAGAACACATGGGATGCCGGCTTACAAAGTCAATTATGGACTAAAACAAGCGTTCAGACAGTAATATCTTAAGTTGGATGACACAATAAGAAAATTTGATTTTATTGAAAATAAGGTGGATAACTGTATTTATGTAAACTTTATAGGTGGAAAATTCATCATATTAGTACTTTATGTCGATGATATCTTGTTAGCTAGCAATGATAAAAACATGTTGCATGAGACAAAGAGATTCTTATCTACTCATTTTGATATGAAGGAGCTCGGTGATGTCTCTTATGTTCTAGACATTGAAATTCATCGAGACAAAGTACTTAAGAGATACACCATGAATAATTATTCCGCCATGACTGCTCCTATAGTCAAAGACGATAAGTTTGGATTATCCCAATGTCCAAAGAATCAATTAGAAATTGATTAGATGAAGATGATTCCTTACACTTCAGCTGTCGGAAGCATTCAGTATGCTCAAATCTGTACACATCCTGATTTAGCTTTTCTAAGTGGGATGCTTGGCAGATTTCAGTCAAATCCAGGACTTAATCACTGGAAAACTATTAAGAAAGTCTTGCGTTATTTACAAGGCATTAAGAATTACATGCTTACAAATAAGAGGATCGATAACCTTGAGGTTATATGTTATTCAAATGCTGATCTTACGGGATGTGTTGATATTAAGAAGTCGATATCAGAATACATCTTCACCCTCGTAGGAGGAGCTATTTCATGGAAAAGCTCTAAACAAGAGGTTAAGATATCAATATCAACGCAAGCTGAGTTTGTGGCATGCTTTGAAGCCAGATGACAAGTTGTATGGTTTAAGAACTTTATTCCGGGCTTGAAGATGGTTGAAAACATTTCTAGACCACTTAAGTTATAGTGCGATAATGAGGCCGCAATATTCTTTTCAAATTATAACAAGTCAAGTAGGCTTCCACGCACATTGACATTAAGTATCATGTTGTTAAAATAGAATTTAATTAGGATAAAACTATTACGTTAACCACATAAGTACTAAGTTAATGTTAGCGGATCCACTTACTAAAGGCTTACCACCCATTCTCTTTCAAAAGCATGTTGCCGACATGGGTTTAAAGGATAACCTGTGATCTGATTCTGAATAAGAGGATCATAATTATGAACCAGCTTCAATAAGAACTAATGATTATTCTAGCGAGAATCAGTGACATCATACTAGATGGTGTAACTCATTATCTTGGTATATGCTAATCTGTTGAGTATGGACTTATATTGATGAGTTATTTGATTAAATGAGAGAATATTGGGTTAATCTCAAGCCCCTCTGCAAGCCCGTCACTGAAGCCCACGATCGTTGGGAGTCCTTCCAATAACTAGAGTTTGGTCTCCATCGCTCAGCACCTAGACATTAGAAACAACAGAGAAAAGAAAGCTAATGCTTATTCTCTGTGAAAAACATCAGATCTCAATTCCGATCAAATGTGGTGCTGAAGCAATTGGAAGGTCGTCTCCTTCAGAAACCCTACATCAAGAAGACCACATCCGGCGCCATCCGCTGTATCTAAAAAAGTGAAACATAAGATGTCTTCATCCTCAAATACTGGTCAATATTTTGTTCCCGCAATAAGAATAAGTTTTAATGTCGTTAGACTAAGATAACAAATATGATGTTCCTAAGTTTAATGATTATTCAATTCTAACATGTTTTTCTGGCACTATATCTCTGTTGTTTCGGTTATTGGCTATTGGCAATACATTGCATGTGTGAGCTCCTCGCAATCTGACAGCGCAGAGGAATCCGCAGTCAGATCGGCGATTCCGATCTCGTCAGCGGGAGCGGGGGTAGATCGGCGCTGAGTGTACGGCCGGATCTCGGTGTGCGTTGGATTCGTGGGAGATGTCTTTCATCGGCACGCAGCAGAAGTGTAAGGCTTGTGAGAAGACGGTGTACCCGGTTGATTTGCTGTCGGCTGATGGCGTTGATTACCACAAGTCTTGCTTCAGATGCAGCCACTGCAAAAGCACCCTTAAGCTGAGCAACTACTCCTCTATGGAAGGTGTTCTCTACTGCAGGCCTCATTTTGAGCAGCTCTTCAAGGAGTGTGGAAACTTCAGCAAGAATTTTCAGTCACCTGCAAAAAGTGCTGAGAAGTTGACACCTGAGCTGACGAGGTCGCCTAGTAAAGCTGCTGGTATATGTTTTCCGGAACACAAGAGAAATGTGCTACCTGTGGGAAAACGGCTTATCCACTAGAAAAGGTGACCGTTGAGAATCAAGCCTATCATAAAACCTGCTTCAAGTGTTCTCATGGCTATGCTTGCTTCACTCGGGGCATAACAAGTTGTGGGCGTGGCATAGCCAGATGCACTATTGTCAGGTACCTGACTTGAAAAAGACGGTTTTATATGATATGAAGAACACTGGTTGTTAAAATTGATGTGAAGGATGAGAATAGATGTCGTGATCCTGACCTGTCGCTCTCCGATTGAGAGATCGGATTCAGGAATCATGCAAGTCGAATTTGAGAAAAGGGTGAACTTCGTATCATGGGTTTGTGGGTGTTTGTTCTTTTTTTTTAATTTACAATTAAATTGTTTATTAACTAATTTTTAAATGGCGCATTACATTAATATAATTGGACTATCCGTCAAAATTGACGGTATTTGAATCTTAATTAAAAAATGCGATCTCGTTCAAACTATAATCAGATAAAAATAATAGTTTGAAATCCCTTTTGAATCATCAAAGACCTCCATTGTATTGAATCAATGGACAAGAGGGATGCTCAGCCATATAATTATTTGAGGTGCTTGGATGAACCTCTTCAAATCAATTTATTCCACAAAAAACATTATTAATAATTTAATTTTCACATGAGAATGTGATGAATAATTTCATCTTTATTTTTCTTCAAAAATAATAATTTTATGTTTATTTACATCAATATATTGAAATATCAGTTATGAATAAAGTAAAATTATACAAAGTTTTACGTATATAAATTATTGGAAGACTCAATTTTCCAACTCTCTCGAGGGCCTGATCAGAATGATTAGTCCAAAATGTATATTTAAAGGAGAGGTTTAATTCAAAATAAGAAGCGTTGGATCACTTTTGTAGCTGATACAAGTTATTTAGTACTAGAAAAACAACTATTTTTGCGCCCAAATTTTTGGCTGAAAATCTGGAAATATACTTTCCGGCGCATTTCGATCAAATTTTAGGACAATTCGTGGTAGTAGAAATGACTCTAACGATATTTTATGGTTAATTTTCGGTCAGTTTCCAACCAACTCTTCCAACGAACTTCATATGCCAATTTTCTGATAAAAAAGACTTGCCCATCTTTGCAGGTTGTTAGAGGCCATTTTGCGGCTAAACTAATTTTGTGACAGTTTTTAGCCATTTCCGACCTGCTATTTGTCGGCTATTTTGCAAGCTTTTCGGATTTCATGGTTGCGGCCGTTTGTCGGCCGAGCTGAAATGGTAGTGTCATTATCGCCCAATTTTGGGTCAGAGTCAAAAATTGTACAAAAATTTGAAGTGTTGGCCAATTTGGAACGGCAAAATCATTTCCAAAACTGTAAAATCTGTTTCACAAATTATATTTTTGCGCTATAAAATCGCCCCTTCCAGACATTATACTATATAAATCCAGTATGCAAAACATCAATTGTAATTACAAATGTATGAACAATTATAAAAGTATATTCAAACATCTACATTTAACACAAATTATAATTATAATGTATTTTTAAAATGTATTTTAGTACGTGAAATTTCTTACTTATAACGACCTAGTAAGAAACAAAAAAAACTCTCAACTGTATTCTCCCCTACCTCAATCAATTGAAATGGGTGGTGATTATGTTCCTAATTTCCACTCTCTCCAAAGCTTAAATTTTGGATGGTCCCAACTCTGATGTTAACCTAATTTAGTTTCACCCCCCATCGCGCTGTCTCTAAGTTTTTAGCTCAATTAGCATGTGACATGCTCCTAAATGTGAAGCTAAAATATTTTGGAAATGCAATGCGTTTGTGGTTCATGCTGTCGAAAACCAGCAAAGTTGGTATTATTAGTTCGTTATAACGAACAATATTTCAACTGTTAGCCAACCCTAAACTAGTTAAGGACCATGATCCAGAACAACTAGGGGTATCATGCAAGTCCTAAACATGTGAGATATCGTAAAAATTTGTGCTATATAAATGCACCATGACATCTTCCCTAAGGCCATGCATATTCTTCAACCAGATTTTGATCCAGCATACACATCCACAATGAAGATGTGTGTAAGCATAATGGCAGCCACCGTTTCAGTGATGATCTTGTCCTCAGCCATCTTCACCGAGTCCACACCCCTGGTCGGCGCTGGTGACTCCCACCAGTCCCCATTCAAGTCTTCCAGTCGCTTTCTAGCAGCACGGGAAAACTCCACATCAACCCTGATCATCAAAACATGCGATCAAGCGCCAGCGCTGTGCCTGCACAAGGGCAGCCCGGGGCCTGAATGCTGCAACAGGCAGTGCGTCAACCTGGAGACAGACAGGCTCCACTGCGGCAAGTGTGGGGCGAAGTGTCATTTCTCCGAGACATGCTGCGGGGGCAAGTGCGTCAACCCGTTCAACCACGACGAGCATTGCGGAGAGTGCTACAAGAGATGCGGCAAGGGAGACTCCTGCGTCTATGGAATGTGTGCTTACGCTAATTGACGCACGACATTGATAAGCAAGCAAAGGTTATACATAGGTTATGATAATGATGCTTCGCAAGTAAAGATAAGGCATCATGTGTGCATGTCTGGCTAGCTAAGAAAAGATTTCTAAGCAAATCAATAAATTATGTTGAGCAGTACTAAGTTCAATTTTATTCAAACTCATGATTGTGCATTCATATGATAGTACTGAGATCGGTGTATTTATGCCACTGTCTAGAAGACGGGTCTGTTGTCTAGTCATATAGAGGCTGATTAGTCGTTAGGCGGTGTTAAAACGTCTCATTTAACATCTAGTCAATTAATTATTTAAAACTTTGTGTTTAAAAAATATTAATTTTTAAAATTTTATTTTTCTAATATTAATTATTAAATATATTATTATTATGTATAACGTAACTCTGCTAGCCATTCGATTAATCATTTCGATTAATCCCCACCTAACTGGCTAGTCGCTAACCGTTATGTCCAGTGTCTAGCACTTTTTAGTTCAAAAGTTTTAGTCTTATGACTTACAAAATTGTTTGTAAACAATCATTAAAGTAATTAGTAGATTTGTTTGGAGAAAATTTGTCAGAAAAAATTTGGTAGAAAATTAGAAGGAATGTTAAGTTAAATTAAATAAGTCTTGAAATTTTCCTTTATTTTTTTCATTCCAAACCAAATAAAAAAAAATCAAATTGAATTCATGATGAATTTCATTTCCCTTCCCATTTTTCCTTCTCTCATATTTTCTCTGAACCAAACAAGCTAAGGGAGTGTTTCAATCTTACGAGATTAAGAGAACGATTCTAAAGAGTGCGCTTTCTTAAACATTTAATTCTAATTCCGTATAATTTAAATTTTAATTATCTTTCATTACACAGACACTACGAAATAACCATGCATATAACTTTTTTTTTATTATTTTTTTTTGGATAGGAACCACACATTCATCTTAAAAGTGAAATCAGATTAGTTGCGTGTCATATGTACTCCAATATACACCTTCTTAAGCAGTAGGACTGGAATTATATAAACCTAGCAAATATGTACTCCAATATACACCTTCTTAAGCAGTAGGACTGGAATTATATAAACCTAGCAACTTGGGATTGTTACTATTGTTTAAGACAATGATTGATACGATAAGGAAGAAACTCAACCACCGTACAAATCTCAACACGATAATGTGCCCGACAAAGTACGGCCTGCTCCAAATCAGATCCGTTGACATAGCTAGGCTAAAATGTCATAAATATACAATACAACTCATTAAAAAACATCAAAACAAAAACATCCATATCCTTAATATATACCCTAATAATCAAAGTCACCAGTCAGTTATTAATCGTGTCGCCAACAAATGATCTCTCACGTCATATTAAATCGTGCCACCAACATTCTCAACTCACGTTTATAATCACATCACAAATAATATCGATTTCACGTCCAAGAAAATCGGCTTCCAAAACAATCTCACTCTAAGCCATCAAGTATGGCCGTCAAACATTCTCTAGCAACGATTTTGTTTTTATCATCGGTGATTCACTTAGCCATCCGAGTCGACTCAGCCGGGTACACACCGGCTCCCACGACGAAGATGATGTTCAACCCGATAGACAAGTGCTGGCGTGCTAGGGCAAATTGGGCAGTTGACCGAAAAGCCCTCGCGGATTGCGCGGTAGGGTTTGGCAAGGACGCCATTGGCGGAAAGAATGGTCGCATCTACGTCGTCACGAGCAACTCAGACGACCCTGTGAACCCCAAACCTGGAACGCTTCGGTACGGTGTCATCCAAACCGAGCCTCTCTGGATCATGTTCTCCAAGAGCATGGTGATCACGCTGGGGAACGAGCTGATGGTCAGCAGCTACAAGACCATCGATGGGCGAGGGGCAAAAGTGGAAATTGCGTTCGGGCCGTGTATCACTGTACAGCACGTGAGCCACGTCATCATTCATGGGCTGAGCATTCACGACTGCAAGCCTGGAAAAGCCGCGCCCGTCCGGCTCAGCCCGACCCATGTGGGTAAACGGACCGGGTCGGATGGTGATTCGATCAGCATTTTCGACTCGTCCCATGTTTGGGTTGACCACTGTTTTTTCGCACGTGGGCCCGACGGTCTTGTCGACGTCGTCCATGCATCCACCGCTGTCACCATTTCCAACAACTACTTCACTCAACATGACAAAGCAAGTCCGAGTAACCCTGGAACACTTCTCCAAATGGATTTTTTACCAC
>NQLW01000068.1:1842073-1869833 GCA_002312845.1 Kalanchoe fedtschenkoi
TCCCAGCATTGACGGCAGATGCTGGTCCGTTGAACTGCGTCGTTGGAAAACCATGTTAAATCTTGTATTCGCATTACCTCGCTACGCAGCTACGGACTGGCTGAAATTCGCTCGATTTCACAATTTTATTTATGTTGTCTTGGGTAATAATCCAATCACTAAAATGCATATTTTGTATATTCCTTTACCAGACAGTATTTTGTATGATTTTTAGAATAATATTCTTTGTAGAATTTGCTGAGCAAGATTTACATGTTAGAAACACATCTCATATCATATCTACCAGTGAAAAGAAGATGAAATAATTCATATTGGATCATGAAATCATTACTTATTTAAAAAATCTAAAATTTTAACTCACAGTGAAACTCAATTGAATTATTAGCAAAAAGTCAATAATAATTAGTAAACTTGTTCTAATTCACAACCTTATCTATGTATGTTTTGGAAATTTAAGTTTCTGTTATCATCAAAATATTTTAATTACTATAATGATTTGTATTTCTTGTAGCCAAGTTAATTTGAGTACTAAGATTTGTGTAAGCTTGGCCTTATGTTTAATTATACTTATAAAGACCTTTTTTGAGATGAAGAGGAGCATAAGTAATGTTCATTTCAAACAATAATGTTTATTTATCATGGAACAGGTATACACATCAATCGTACACTTATCATAATTATTAAGTAAAAAATAAACTGTGATAAAATGTCAAACATATATAGATGAAAAACAACAGAAATTTTTTATTTAAAGTGTGGTAATATTTTTTTTATTTAATTTTTTATTAATTTCTTTGTCTTTACGCTTTAGTTTTAAGTGTGGTAGTAAGTATCATTATTTAATTATTTTTTATTTGAATTATTTTGTTTATTTTTTACATATATCAAATAAAAAATTTGTTCCATTTAACATATATTAAACTGTCATGGAGGCATAGGCTAAAGAGAAATAGGCTAAAGAGGTGCTTCATTCGGTTATCAGCCCCAACCAAACAGCTTTCATTGCTAATCGGCAAATTCTTGATGTCATTCTGATTGCCAATGAGGTTTTGGACAGTCTGAGAAAGAAGAAACAAGTTGGATTAATTTGGAAAGTAGATTTTGAAAAGGTTTTTGACAGCATAAATTGGTCCTACCATGATTACTATCATGAAAAAAAGGGTTTTCCAGCAAAGTGATGTGGCTGGATAAAAGAACGTGTATCCTTCGCCTCATTGTCTGTTTTGGTTAATGGTTCTCCTACTGAATAAATCTCTATGGAAAGAGACATCGTCAAGGCGATCATCTTTCCCCATTTCTCTTTGACATTGCTGTGGAAGACTTATCTATTCTATTTAAAGTGGCAATAGAGCAACGCTTATTCAAAGATTTCTGCATGAATGAAAGATGCCCAGAACTAGCTCTATCACAATTTGCTGATGATACCTTAATTTTCATGGAGCCAAATCTTCAAAATGTATTACGTGCGAAAAGACTAATGAGATGTTTCGAACTTACTTCTGAGTTAAGGATATATAAACTTCCAAAAAAGTAGTCTTATAACTTGTGGATCTCATTCTCATGAAGTTGCCTCCTGGGCAGTAAGAATTGGGTGTTTATATCACTGTTTACCTATCAAATTCTTGGGCTTACCTCTTGGAGCCAAACCAAACTCAGTAAGTATGTGATTTTCTATATTGACAAAATAAAAAAGATATTGTCACAATGGAAAGGTAGGTTTCTGTCATTTGTTGGGAGACTATCCTGAATCAAGACAACACTTAATTCTCTTCTAATCTTCTATATGTCTATCTTCAAGCTGCCAGCCACAATCCACCAACAAATAGAAACTCTTCAGAGGCAACTTTTACGGAAGTGATGCCATTAAAAGAAAACTCCACTCAATTTCTTGGAACAAAATATGTTTGCGAAGAGAGGTTGGGAGTTTAGGAGTTAGGGACCTATATATAAAAAATCAAGCTCTGTTGGCAAAATGACTATGGCGTTACAGTCATGAACACAATGCTCTGTGGAAGCAGATTGTTGTATCTGCAAAATATGGAGACGAGCAAATGACATTTGCATTCCTCACACCTAGATTATTTCTTCGGCTATGTGGAAATCCTTTTAGCTGAAAATGGTAAGAGAACTCATCTCTGGGATAACGTGTGGGCGGTAGTCCTTCCTTTAAAAAAGTTTTATTTCCTAAATTTTTTGCGAGCGCATCTCAAAAGACAGGGCATATCTCAGATTTTGGTAGGTGGTCAGAGCAGTTTTGGTCATGCATGGAACATCTTAATGAGAAGACCTTTATTTGATTGGGAGCATTGCTTATGGGATGATTTTATGACAACTCTTCTACGTTATCCTTTAATCATTAACCGTGAAGATCGTTTTACATGGAAGCCTGCTTTAATTATTTGGGAAATTCTAAGTCAAATCTTTTTGTGAGCAAATGGAACTATATAATTATCCAACTCCTTATCTCCCCGACACGGTTTGGAAGAACTTAGCCCCACTGAGAGTGGAAACCTTTATCTGAAAGACGTTTCAAGATAGAATCCAAGTCAAACTATTTCTAGCTAGCTTCTCAAAATTGTCTTACTCAAGATATCTCTAGTCCCTGCCCAATATGTAACTTAGACGGTGAATCCACCACCTCACACATGAGGTTTTTTTACGCCTCTTCCTGGTCAGTATGGAGTGCTTTATTCGCAAAATGGGGCATGGTTTGTGCTCTCCCTTCATCTCTATTTTCATTCTTTAGATGTTGAGATAATTTATTAGCTCTAAAGGACTCATCAGTGGAGAATGCTATTTTACGTTACGGTGTGGACTTTATGGAAATACAGAAATGAAGTCATATTCAGGAATAAAATAATCTTTTCAACTCAGTGCAAGATGGATATCATCTACCACAGATTAGCATTATGGGCAAAGGCAAAATGGCCGAGAATCAGCTATTCCTCAAATCATTTGAGTATAGCTCTCTACTTGATATCTATTCCAAAAGCTTACAAAGCCTCTCACCAAGAGATTTCTTGATCCCCTCCACTAGGCGATTCCTTAAAGTTCAACGTTTGATGGATCAGCTTTTAGTAAGCCTGGCACGACAGGCATTCAAAATAATTCGGGTAATATTCTAGCAATGTTCTCAGGCCCGCTAGGTGTCATGGGTTCAAACTTGGCTAAACTAAAAGTGATGGTTAAAGCGCTGCAACTTATAAATGATTTTCACTCAAGGATGGAAGGATGTATCATTATTGAAAGTGACTTTAAAGTGGTGCTTTCATGGATCAAATCTGCTCCCTCCTTAAGACCATGGAGAATGATAAAAGATTTCGACATCATTGATGAAATTGTTTCTACATTTGGAAACATATTTTTACTCACATGTTGAGAGAAGCAAATGGTTTTGCGGATTGTGTTGCCAAAGGAGGTTTTTATCATACTCATGAGTTTGTGGCTTGGTTTTTATAAAATTCTAAAATCCTTCAATTGATGAAGAATGGGTGTTGAAGTCTCTGTTATCAACAAGTTTTCAAGTACTTCTAATGAATATCTAGTGGTTTCTTAGCTCAGGTCTTCAGATTGTTCCATCTCCAATGTTTCCTTCTTCAAGAGCTTGTTAATGTCCTTTGTAGCTGTTTCTTGATCGATCCTACCGTTCGTCCTCCAGGTCCATGCTCTCTCCCTGCTTAGTCCTTTGCTTCTCTATAGGTGGCTTTTGTATGTCATGTGTAGCTTAGGCAGCCTCCTTGTGCCCTGTGCTTTTGGGATTGTCTCGTTTCTGATCTGTTGTTTTTTTTCCTTTTGGTTTGTGCTCGGTTTTGTGTTTGGTCCCTGTATTTTTGTGGGTCTTGGTTTGTTCTTGTTGCCGTAATCTCTCTATTAATAAAAGAATTTGCTTATGTAAAAAAATTAAACTGTCACGTGGAAAGGCGTTCTGCTACTTTTTTATCTTCAAAATTTTTAAATTAACATTTAATTTTACTAAGATATATATATGAGGATCAATTATTAAAAAATATTAAAATAATTGTCCGATAACTGTAAAGATATGAGTTCTTAATAGAGGGTAGTTTCATATAATTGTGAGTTTATATATCTAATCCTTGATATAGAATAAGAATATACATGCATGAAAATAGTTGTACATTATTTATTTACTTACTTTTCAGTCATAGATTTTTTAATTGAGTAACTATGTTAATGAAGTTTAATAATGTAAATAAAATTAAAAATTGATGAACTGAATCATACTGAATCGATAAATTTTATTTATTTTGAAGTGTTCACAGTTCTGTTACCGTTTGTTGAAAAAAGGAAAACTAATTATTTGGTTTGTTCTTTGATTTTTTCAAAGTGAATCAACTTAAACCAAACCATTTCACTATATTGTCGATCTCATCACTAGTACGGATTTTTATTTTTACCACGTTTGAAGTTTCTACAATGCTTCTTAAAATAAAACGTGGTAAATAATACACACTGAGCACAATAATTGATATTTTGGATCAATTACCACACTTAATATATCAAGCGTGGTAATAAGTGCTATGCCAATTACAAATTTATTACTACATTTTGTGATAAAAAAATCTTTTATTGTGCTTCTTAATATGAAGCGTGGTAAATGATACATTTTTTACCACACTTTTTGTATAAAGCCTGCTAAATAATATATTTTTTATAAATAATAATATTTTTACCACGCTTCTTATATAAAGCGTGGTAAATGATAAGCCTTTTACCACATTTTTATAAAACAAGCGTGGTAAAATGTTACCTTTATCTTGTTCATAATGACATCTCTCTTTCTCTCCTCTCATCTCTTTCTCCAAAACTCTCATGATAACGAAAATCACAAATACCTGTCTGGCACGCAGTCACCGGATGTGATCCTCCACTGCCGTATTGTAGCCCGAGCTCCACCACGTGAGCCATTTTCTCGCTAGATCTGGAAGGCGAATGGAAATGCTTCATCCGAACAGTAGATAAGCCACTGAAAATCACCCAGCCAAATGCGTCGAACCAAGCCATCTCCACCACGATAGGGTTGATCTAGGCTGCGCAGCCAGATTCAACCCTCATCGGATGGATCAGGATAGGCGTGATGAGATCCGCCATGGCCGAACGCCTCCTCTCTCGACATCCTCCTCTCTATTCCTGCCACATTTTTGTCGATTAATCATTAAATTTGTGAACTTGCTTGGATTAGGGTGATTTATGGCGACCAATGGTGGTAGGATTTTTCCTGACCACGTTTGGTACTTTACCTTTTAAGACGCTCGCATTCACCACGTGATCAATACCTATAAATGAGCGTGGTACAAAGTCATATCTTGTAGTAGTGCATTTAATTTTAATTGTGTATATGATATAAAATAGTGTTTTTATATTATTATTTATAAAACAAGCTCCTTATTTTATATAACATAATAATCAAATTTCATTAAGAATTAAATAAGGTCGAACCAAATTGTCATTTGTATCGGTTTGATTCTTTAAAACTAATGATTCGGGTTGGTGTAAAATTTCTAAACCAATTACAAATGTAGATCTAATTTAAATTTCTGTTCCAAACCAAATCGAATCTAATCTTTACACTCCTACTACTCACCGCCATGCATGCAAAACGAATCTTTGAATATACCAAGTCATTCATGTAGTCGACAATAGTACTTATTTTTTACACATTAATATGTTTGAGCAATTATTCTCTATACACCACACAATAGATGAAGCTTATTTTAATCACCGGACGGTGTTTGTAATAAGCGTCTTTTAATGAAGTGTCAACATTCTTACGCGGTCTCAATAACATATACATTAGAAAGCGTTTTTAGGTTATAAGATTATTTATTTTGTATAAAATCAATACCAAAATAGGGTTTTTTTCAGCAAAACTTTTGTCCGGAAAAATACTTGGAAACTCATCGAAAATCCAGTTTCCACCCACTTGCCAGTTGAATTTTTGACATAAATTTTTTGACCGTAACGACTGCCCTATAAATATTTGCAGCCATCTTCCAGGTAATTCATAATTTTTTTCCGGTCGATTTTTGACAACTGAAAGATTTGTCAATTTTTGGCCGGCATCCGACCATATTTTGACCACAAAGCTTTTCTGGTCAAGTTTCAATAAAATACGCCACTCATCGACAATCCAATTTTTCGGTCAACAATTTATTTATTTTTAATTTTTAAAAAAATATTTTTTATTCACATTATAATATATTTGATAAACCTATTTCCATGTTATATTAGTTACTCATTATATAACACAATTATTTAATAAAAATATAAAATATAATATGTAAAATTTAATTTTTTGACAATATATTAAAAGTAATATAATGCCTAACAACCTAACTAGTAATCTACGAGCTCGTCGGTGGGTTGGAGGTGGTTGGACTCCCAAGAACTGCGATCCCACAGGGAGGATCCGTGTAAGGATCTGCACGAGCTAGCTCTACTGTTGCAACAGATGGTTTTGCTAAGCTCTAAGAGCTGTTATTTCTAAATCTGAATCGCCTACCTAGTCTCTAGCCGCCCGCGCCTCAACTCTAGCAGTGCGGATCTCCTCAGCCAAGAGAGTCCACATGGGGGAATCCTCACCATAAAGAGTCTGGGAGTTCTGCTGTGTGAAAGAGGTACTAATCAACTCCTATAAACCGCTAGCCACGTACATCCCAGAATTGGGAACCTTACGTGCCTAGACTACACAGCGGATAGACCCTTTGCGGCTCTCCAAAGACATCGTCCCAGACCCTTACTTCCTTCACTGTTTATGAAAGTGTAGCAAATAAGAGGTCTCTACCACCTTAGCTTGGACGCAATCACTATGTTCAAATCCACCTGTGTTTATGAAGAAAACAAGATTTAGTATTAAATAAGACAAATAATATGATTTAGATTTGGGATTCAAACTAATCAAACATATTTCAAGTTCTATTTTGAAGATTATAACTAAAGTTGATTCTAAAGTTAGTTCAAAATAAAAGTTTGATACTTGTTCGAGTTGTGAAAATACCAAGTTTGGCATTTAAATAGTCCAAACATGTTTCAAGTCATATTATCAAAGTCTTAGAAGTAAATTTGGTTCAATACCTCAAAATAAAAGTCTAACACTTGCTTGAGTAAAATAGCAAGTTTGGTATTTAAACACTCATACTAGTTTCAAATCCTATTTTCAATATTTTTGAAACTGAAATTGGTTCAAAATCTTAAAATAATTAAATATTTGATACTTGATTGAGTTGTGAAAATACAAAGTTCGGTATTTAAACAACTCAAATATTTTTCCAATCCCATTTTCAAGATTTTGGGACCAAAGTTGGTTCAAACTTCAAAATAAAATTTTGACACTTGTTTAATTTGTGAAAGTGCCAAGTTTGCCATTTAAACAACTCAAATATATTCCAAATCCTATTTTTAATTAAGATTTTGGAATTAAAGTTGGTTCAAAACCTCAAATAAAAATTTAACACTTGTTTTATTTGTGAAAATACCAAGTTCGACATTTAAACAATCCAAACATGTTTCAAGTCTTATTTCCAAGGTTTTGGAACTAAAGTCGGTTCAAAATGTCAAAATAAAAATTTGGCACTTGTTTGAGTTTTAAAATGCCAAGTTTACATTTAACAATCCAAATATATTTTGAGTTCTATTTTCAAGGTTTTAAAATCAAAATTATTCAAGAAACTCAAAATAAAAGTTTGACACTTGTTTATCTTGTGAAAATGCTAAGTTTGAATTTTAACAACCCAAATATATTTCAAAATCCTATTTTCAATATTTTGGAACCAAAGTTGGTTCAACATCCATGAATGTATAAATCTTCCAAAATCAACATTAAAATTCAACACAATTAAATTCATCTAAAATCAAATAAACCACATACAAACCAACTAAAATTCATCCAAATGTAAGTATATATGCAAAAATAACACAATCAATTAGCCTTGAATCAACTAAATCACATACATGAATGTAAAAATCAACAAAACAAATCATACAAGTACAAATTGATGTACACACTTACATTAAAACTCAACAGAATCAAATTCATTCTAAATAATCAACTAAATCACATACATGAATATATAAATCAACAAAGTTGAACACATAATTAAATAAAGAGAGGGTTAAAAGTGTTTAAAAGAAGATGTAGGAGGTGGGCAGTTTAAGAGGTTTAAGAGTTAAGAGGAGGACATATGGATAGGAGGTGGCTTAGAAAGTCGTTGGAGGAGGAAAAAGAGGCTATCGGAGCGTTGCCGGAGGAGGGAGAAATGGGTTCACTGAACGGTATAGGGTAGGGAGGAGGGGAAAATTAGAGAGAGAAGAAGACCTTTTCGAATTTGATTTCAATATTTCCGGACAATTTTCAACCATTTTAAATTGGCCAAAAACTGACATATAACATTAGACAATTTCTAATCATTTTTCGGAAAGTTTGCGGCCACTTTATTCCTGTATATAAAACACCGGAAACACAGAATGTGGCCAAAAGTGACCGAAAATTAACTAGAATAAACACATTTTTTCTGGTTGATTTTCGGCCTTTTACGAGCAAGTATGCATTATTAATATGTATATTTTTATTTTACAATGTCAAATTTGGTTGGTAAGTTACCAGAATGTGGCCATGTGTTACAATGTCAAACACCGGAACTCTTTCGGCGTGTTTCTGGCCATGTGTCTTTTGACCACAAAACTGCATCATATTTTGGTAGTGATATAAATGACGCTTATAGATTATAAGCATTATCTAAAGTAAGACAAAAAGACGATATTTAGCGGTAACAAGTGTCGTCTATGATTATTTTAATTAATCCCAAAAACTAATTCTATAAATAATACACAGTATAAACGATACTTATTTTTACCTATAAGTGCTATCTATTGTAACTTTAATTATTTTTTCCAGATGTTCTCTAATATTTAGATTAATTTGATCCCCAAATCAGATGTGTTGATTTTTTTATATGTGAATGCATGACATTGTATTCAAATCTAACAGGTTGTCCGGTGAAGTAATGATTCATGTTTTGAACAAGTTCAGCTGTACATTTGAATGTATGATATAACTTATCATGTGTGTTTTGTGCAAAATGCCAGACGAAGTAGGAAAAGGGACAAGCATTGCAACAATAAGAGAGCTAGGATATGTACAAGGAGACGGAGAGCCGAGAAGGCCAAATGAGGATATAGAAAATGAACCGTCGAAAAGGCGGGATTGGCAGAGATGGTAGTGAATGAATAAATATTAATTAATAAATCATCTAGTTACTAAGCATATATTCAGTCGGTTTCATAAACTGAAAGTTGATTATATAATGGTTGTCGTAAATTGGAACTCATAGCTTTGTTCCTGGACTATGAAATAGGAAACAAGAATTTCTATCGCAATATATATTTAAATTTGAATAGTCATCCGAGTTATATATATATCAACCTCTTCAGTAGACAATGAAGATTTAATCAATCCTACGACTATGAATGTCCTATCTAGAATGTTTTTCAAAATATCTACATATTTATATGAGACACACTTTTCACATGCATCTAGAGTGCAGTTTTAAGTCTCTTTCCTTTGGAGTTCAAATGCAGCTCGAATATGATTTTGTCCCTCCATTCCATTCAGCCCTTCACATAGATTGCTCGGGCTAAGTGTTAGAACCTTATACTTGGTCTCTTTTTTTTGTTTTTTTTGTTTTTTGTTTTTTAGCTGTCGGGGGATCAGACTGACGTGCAAACATTATGATTCAGCACGGCATCAGATACAAATCTGTTGCCAATCAGATTCTTATACTTAGTCTTGATTAGGCGTACTGTCCTGGTCTGATTCGCGCCTTATCCTTTGGACGGATCGGACCATGACAACGGATAGTAGACATGATTTTTCTTAATTTTATCAGCGCATCGACGAGTAAATTCACAAAATTGACTTACACCATCATTATATTCATCACTTAAATATTTTGCAGACAACCATTAACACAAATCTCTCTACAAAATTTCAATAATAAAAATACTCTTAATCAACCGTCTTCCCTGCTCAATCTTCATTGATGAGTTGAGTGACGCTCAAAGAGAAACAAGTTATTCTAAAATGAGAGATTCTAGCCTTCTATAGTGACGCTCTATACATCAAATTTTAAAAAAAGTAATGCCTAAGATGAAATGATTCATTTACATTACACTCAAGCCTCAGTTGAAATTAGCTTATTTAAATAAAATATCTACATGTAAAATGGAGCATGAAGTTGAACTCAGAAATAAAAATAGTTGCCTGTCTGATTCTATTATATGTGTTTCCATAAAGGAGAATGGCACTGATCATATTGATCTCAACTCAACTTTAATTCAAAGGGTTTATTTATTACCATTTGTTTTCTACAAATCCACTAGCTTAGAGGTATGAACTATCTAGAACTTTGCCACTGAATTTTGATGTCAAGCTTTGAGAAAGTTAAAGACGGGCCAGCTCTTTTATACTTTCTCTTTTCTTTTTTACATGTTAATGAATCGAATTTTTTTATTTACTTTTTCTCGTTATTTAAAACTTTTCAATATGTATTTAACATCTACAACTATCTTAAAACGTCAAAAATTAATCACTTAATTATCATAATTAATAAAAATTTATTTTTCACTAGTAATCATCTACCAATTTTACTTTGTGCACGAATTTTTTCAAAAAAATATTAACTACCTACTTATTAAATTTGTTCAACCGCTAGCATTAACTTCATCTTAATCTATTCAAAATTAACCTTAAATGACATGTATTAGAAGATGGAGAGAGTAATATTATAGCAGGACGTACTAAAAGCCTATCCTTATCGACTCGACCTGTGTTTCATCTAATTATTTAATTAAGAAGAGCCAGTAAATATGGTAATAAAGAAAGAAGCCTTTTGGGGGGAAAATTAAAAAGGGTTATCATTATATCTCATTTATGGTCATAACTATATAAATATCAAGAATTGGATAAGAAAAACAATTTGGATTGATTTCTGAAAATAAAATTTACAGTTGCATTCCTTAACTAATGTTAGTATATGACTTATATCTGTGTGCTTAAGCTATGTAATTTTGTCATCAAATTAAATTATATCGTTTTATTTACACAAAGAAACTCATGTATTTCATAATAAACCGACTCTATTGCCGAACAAATTTGACAAGATCAATTATATTTAATGAATTAAAGGCAACATGATTTATTAAAATTAATCAAAAAAAATTTTGCCCATTTTTTACATTTAGATAATTCTGACCGTAAGTGGGGAAATGATGATAATTCGATGCCCATTTAAGATTTTTCTCTAACTTTAAAAAACATGTCATGTTCTCAAGATGTTTTTTTCAATGTGTTTTTCATTCATTCATGTGGATTATAGGGGTGTAAATATGGCTCAAAGTTGAATTTGGGTCTGGTTTCTCATAACTCAAATTCATTTATAATAAAATAATTCAACTCAAACCCAACCCGAATTCAAACAACCCAACCCTATCCAACCTAAATTTAAAATTCTTAATTTGGGTTGAATTTGGGTCAACCCATTTATTTTTTATATATTTGTAATTCGGGTTATGTTTTACAATTTGGGTCAACCCGAATTAGATTTTATCAATCTGAATTTCAAATCCATCCAGAAATTACAACCTAAAACTCAATCCAAATAAATAATTGAACTTGAATTCAATTTAATTGGATTTATTTGGGTTGACCCAAAATCCTTACACCCCTAACCTAATCAAACGTGCATTTATATTTCTTATTTTTAAAATTGGATTGCAAAATAATTAAGTAAAAACAAGCCTCTCAGCAGCACACAATCCTAAGAATTGTAAAATCGGATGTATACGCTCATAGTTTTTGGAAACCAAAAAACCAAGCGACAATATTCATAACCTTGGGTAGTATCGTGCAATTTTCAATTGAGGACGTTCTTCCAAATGGACTTCTCTAGCAGAGTCCCCAAAGTCCAAACTCAAATGCGTTAGATGAGGAGACTTGATCAAAAAAGGATCAGCACCACCTTGGCTAGCCAAATGCAACTTTTTAAGAGTGGGAGAATTAGAGATCATAGCTGCTAGCACCTCATCTGGTATAATGCAAATTTTTTATCACAAGACTAAACCGGTGAAATCATCTGTATGGACGAGCTTGCAAGTAGATAGCTTCAAATGATGCAGATCAGAGCAGGTGAAAATATTAGAGGGTATGTCAAGATGTTTGGGACAACAAATTGCAAGGTCTTTTATCCTGTTCTTAGATAATAAACAAATCCATTTAGTTAGATCTGATGACTTCAACATTGGAACATCTTCTGGCAGATGTAAATGGAACTTATCCACTGAACCATCAAGCTATGGAAGAATTGAGTCAACGACTCTATTCAAATCATGCTCTCTTCCTTGTATAAGTTTCTCAACTAAGTCTTTACTGAAATCAATTTTTCTCAATCTTTTCCAGCAGCCATTCCATCTGGTAGACAGAACACGTGTTCTTATAACTTCTTCCAGATTCAAATTATCCAGAATGAGGTCAACAGTGTCATCCGGTAGATTACTGAATCGATCTGTCCAAACCTTTTTGTTGCTCATTGTAACACGCTATCCTCTATCAACAAATAAAGAAAGTGGTCACTACGGACGATATGGACATAGAATAAAAAGATACACGCTAGGAGTGGATTCACGAGACATAAGCCATGAATAATTAGCATCTTACAAAATGTGAGATATATCTCTAAATCCTGAACTTCATATGCCAAAAGATTCAGCTACACCATGGAGGAACTCTAAAACATGCAAAATCAAATAAATATCCCCCACAACATTCATATAGATCCCATAAATTCATATTGCTACTAGATATACAAATATCAAAAGCATGGAGTAGAAAATCCTATCTTTCCCACGAGAATAGAAAACATCAACAAGTAGGAGGTTTGACTCACGATGGTCTCTAGTATTTTGATGTTCACTTTACCTTTGGCAAAACGCTCGATGAAGATGGAGATTCAGTCAATTCTTTAAAACCACAGAGTTCTTGTTTCTTCAAAGCTACAGAATTTTTGTTTCTTCTCAACTTCAATTTTCGATGCGTCGTCAGATGCTGCAAGAGTCTCAAATCTTAATGAACCCTAATCAGACAAATACAACTTATATATTGAACTGAGTGTAGCGAAATGACATCGTAACAAAAAGAGAAGTAATGATTTTCGAAAAATAGATTCCAAATCGTTTTATTTACGAGGATTAGAGTTCCTAACTATGGCTGCACTTGATCCTTTAGAGTTTCATATGTTTGAAGCAAAACATGAGTTGAATTATTAATATCCGAAATAATCAACCAACAAGGATGAAAAGGGACTTTGGTAGCAACCGCTTGAAAAAAACTATAATACTTCAGCCTATACGAAGTGTAATTGCGTTGACAATATTAGGATGAGTAACAGTTATCCCCCTGCGACGAAGTTCACAAAAAGATATTCTACTTTCAATTTGATCTTTTAGTACAACAACAAAACAGAAATTAGACACCCGAATAACCCATGCCTATCAGATATTTAATTAGTTAAGGTGTCATCGAATATTGGCAAATACCTGGTCAGGTGCCGAAACCCGATTCATTTGGATAAGTAGAGGAGGATTACAGATTTCTGACAAATATTGCCTTAACGTGTTGAGCATGGTGGTATTATCCCACATCGCCCAGTGGAAGCTCTTAAAGTGATCCTTATATATAGTTGGGTTCCCCCACTCATTGCCAATTGGTTTTGAGTGTGGATCCGACAAATCTACATGGTATCAGAGCGGATTTTGGCCGCACGTCCTCGCAAGGGGGAGTATTGAGCATGGTGGTATTATCCCACATCGCCCAGTGGAAGCTCTTAAAGTGATTCTTATATATAGTTGGGCTCTCCACTCATTGCCAATTGATTTTGAGTGTGGATCCGACAAATCTACAGTAATGAAAGAAAATCCATCAAGCGCATGAACATTCTAATGACTCAACATCACTGCCAGAAGTTTCGTCCAATTTCAAAATAAGTGGCCTCTGAAACTAAGCAGGAGTCGGGCAAATAACCTATTTCAATAATTTCTGTCAAACCTGTCAAGTCTTCAAGAATCGTATTTAGAAGCCCAATTATAGTGGTTTGAAATGCATAGAGAAGGCTGTCAGAAGGCATCCTCTCAGAAATTTAATCCATCCACATCTCGTAGTGGATGAGCAAAAAATTGATGAACCGAATTCCATACAACCATTCCAATAATATTAAACCAGCACTGTATGAATCTTCCAATCACACACAACCAAGAACATACCTCATTGACCCTTCTATCATCCCTGCACTATATATACATGTGCAGACAAAAGAAACCGGAAGTGCATACCGCAACTCTATACTTGGAACAAACACTCATAAATCGCCCTAATGTCCACAGATTGCAAACTCATCAGGAGTCACAATTCAAGCCAAGTTTACATCTCTAATAATCTCTGCAATCACCTACAACCTCAATTCCATTATCCTCCCAAATTGTCTAAAATTGATTAACTTAGCTGTGAAGAAGTTGTACCTCTTCCACCTACAAAATCCTCAACCGCATCATCATGCAGCGGACTGCTAAAGATCATGACGCTCACACTCACATATTCCGATTCTACTCTCAAAATGTTAGGAATTTAAGCTCAAGGGAAGAGCCAACCCAAAAGACTAGTCTATTAGGTGGAGAACCCCTTGCACTTAAGTACCGTTGCACAAATCTCTTGTGCAACCAATGTGGGATTGTAACACAAAACCTGAGCTTGTAATCCGATGATCAGCCAGTCGAGAGCGGAGAAGATAGACGGTGCCTGAGAAAGCTCCATCGAATTCGGTATTTCGCAGCGGATCAGAATCAAGGGCTTCCATCATATGATGGTACTTGTGAACGCATCTTCTCCGTTCGTCGTCAGGCCTGGTTTCGATTTGATCATCGAGGTTTGAGATGTTAGCACGCAAGCCCTCTAGAGCTGACAACTTGAAGGGGGGCTAACGTAGTATTTCCATTTTCAATTTCGCCAGAGAAATAAAGTGTTGATTTGATTGATAACGTTCATAATTACATTTTGAAATTTTATTTTCGTAAATGGATCTTTGCACCCATTTTATCTTACTCATTTGGTTTTATTTTCTGTGACAGTTACATTTAATTCTTAATTATTTGAAGTGAATTTTTTTAAATTAAAATATAAAAATGGAAATATTATGTCAGTTATATAAAATAGATATCTGAGCAATTAAAACAATGCAAGGTTAGATAATGTTTAAGGTTTTTAAAATTTTAATGTTTTAGAATTTTAATATTTTAATATCAGAAACTTGATTTATTTATAATTTTTTATTTTAATTTTTCAACGCCAAATATGAAAGTTGAAGATGCCCTTATAAATCATCGAAAAAATATTATCATTTATGCGATCATGCACTTTATATTATATACCCTTTACAAAATATACTCACCAAATTCAAAAACAATAAAAAATCTTGAAATTAAGAATTTTAAAATTTTCAAAAATATAAATCAAATCCATATCAAACTCAAAATAAATCAAATGAGCGAATAATTGAGAGCCATTTTGAACAAAGTCAAAATTTTATAATTTGGTTTGATTCAATTCTCGTGTGGGTCAAACAGGCCCATTAACAACCCTAACTGGCACCACCACATTGCAAACTCATCCATTTTTTGCCCTGGATGAAAATATTGGAACCGATGCAACTTTCTGACGAAGAATCACTGCTTATCCGCGCCGCTCTCAACTGACTGATCCGCATACAACACGCAGAAGACGTGAGCATCATGTCCATCCGACTGCGCGATGGTGATGCGGTTGAGGATTTTGTTGACTTGAAGAGGTACCGCTTTTTCACCTTCCTGTTGATAAATTTATACAATTCAAGAGATTTGCAGCGTAGGAGTTTGTGTATGTGGTTGGTAAGGGATTGCTAAGATTATTCGAGATGCAAACTAGGCTTGAGTTGTGTTTCCTGCTTTAGTTTGCAATTTGCGGATGTGAGAGCGAAAGTATGGTATAGTGTGTTGTTAACTTTATTTCCACGTGTGAAATCGTGTTTCGGCTGCCTTTTGTCGAGATACGTTATTGGTTATGTGTGATTAAAAGATGTAGTGGCGGTGTTTTAAGACCTATGACAATGAGATTTTAGGAGATGTGAACTGACGCTCATTGCAAATGATACCTTAAGGCTCTGTTTTGACTTAGGGAAAATGTAAGGGAAAGGAAAATAGGTGTGGAATGTTAAAAGAAACATTATGTATAGTTTGGAGAAAGTTGTGGAAATGAAAATTAGATGGAAATCGGGAGAAAATTTTTGTTAAATCAAAGGGTGCTTTATGCTTTCCCCACTTTTTTTTTCACCCCTACCCAAACAAGGGATAATGAAGTCAACTACATGGGGAATTCATTTTGATTTTCCACATAACAAAGGTTATAGTTTATGTAAAGTAAGAAAGTTAATGAAACGTATTGCCTTTCCGTATTAACAAAGTCAGAATCCCTTGATTCTTGATTATCTTCAAAAGTTATTTTATGAAGTGTCTTAGGCTCATATAATAAGTCATCATATCTTGGCTTATTTGATGACTTTATTTATACATATTTAATTGCATCTCTAGGTGCCGCCCACCTATAAAACCTGCATGACCTGAGAACCTGGTTCGATCTTAAGGTTTGCGAAATTGGGGTGTCTCCGGCTTCCATTTAGTGGCGCATCAAAAATTGGTGAACGGAACGCAGGTCAAATAGGAGGTTTCAAGGGGTTACTATTAGCGAATTTGGCAGATCAGGGACACACATCATTATCTAATACTGTGAGAAAAGTAAGTTTTATTTATATATTTTTTGGATGTTTTGAAATGTAATAGAATGATGAATTGGTATCGATAGATATGAATATCCGGTGGTTTTTATTTACTTTCTTTTATGGTTAGAAATCTGCAGTGGGATGTCAAACAGATCGGAAGTTTTATTGAACTGAAGTTTCTGTTTCATTTTGGGCCTGAGAAAACAAATTTTCACCTTCGTGTGCGATCATTTTGTTGGATATCGAAACTCCAAATCTTTGTTATAATGACAATGTGTGGTAGTTTTGTGTAATGATCCATTCTATAGGGATGGATAATGTGGAAAACGAAATTAAAGATGATGGAGTCATGTTGGATAGAATCAGCGCTCTTCCTGATCCTTTATTGGACCGCATTGTGGATTTGATGTCTATGCCTGATGTGTTCAGAATCAGTGTTTTGTCCTAAAGATGGAAATACTACTGGACTAGAATTGGAATTTTGGATTTCGGTGAAGAATTCTTCAAGAAGTATATTATATCACGAGGGCATAATTTGGCAACCATCATTGACTCTGTTATGTCACTTCACAACGACCCAGTTTGTAGAGACCATTTATATGTTCATGGTTATGATGATGAAGAATTTGAGTCACTAAATTTCAAGTGGATACAATTTCTTTCAAAGAATGGCATCAAGGATCTGTCAGTTCACACTACTCATATAAGTATGTCGGTATCCATGCAGACATCTTTAATTGTTGCAGCCTTCAACGTTTGCATTTGTTTATCTGTCAGCTTGAGCTTTCCCTAGGATTCAGCGGGTTTTCTAAACTCATCAACCTTGAGTTCTTACACTGCAAATTACCAGATAGTTTATTCAAAAGTATGATCTTTAGCTCCCTGCTGCTTGAAGAATTGATACTCGTTGATCTAAAATTCGGAGAACCGTCTACGGTTGATGCCCCTAACCTCAAGTCATTAAAACTGTTCAATTTTGAGCCGACACCACTTTGTTTGGTGGAATATCAGTTCACACTACAACAATTGAAGATGTCCGCAGGGATGCCTACATAACGCATATGAGCAGTGTGGGCTGATAGAACCTTGATGCCAATTTTTGAAAGAAATTGTATCTACTTTGTGAAATTTAGTGACTCAAATTCTTCATCATTATAATCACGAACATATAAATGGTCTCTACAAACTGGGTCGTTGTGAAGTGACATAACAGAATCAATGATGCTTACCAAATTATGCCCTCGTGATATAATATACATCTTGAAAAATTCTTCACCGAAATCCAAATTTCCAAATCTAGCCCAGCAGTATTTCCATCTTTTGGACAAAACACCGATTCTGAACACATCAGGCATAGACAGGAAGTCCACATAATGTGGTCCAATAGTGGATTAGGAATAACGCTGATTCTATACTCCATCATCTTTAATATTGTTTCTCACATTAGCCATCCCTATAAAATGGATCATTACCCAAAATTTCCATCATGTTGCCATATAACAAAGATTTGGAGTTTCGAGATCGAACAAAATAATCGCACACGAAGGTGAAAATTTATTACCAAGTCCAAAATGAATAAAAAAACTGCAGGTCAACAAAATTTCGGATTTGTTAGAAATCCTACTGTAGATTTCTATCCATAAAAATAAGGCAAATAAAAACCATCAGATATTCATATCTATCGACCCCAATTCATCATTCTTTCATATTTCAATACATGCAATAAAGAAAAATATAAAACTTAGTTTTACAACAGGATTAGAAAACGATATGTGTCCCTGATCTGCCAAATTCGCTAATAGTACCCCCTATTTGTCCTGCGTTCCGTTTACCGATTTTTGATGTGTCGCTAAATGAAAGCCGAAGACACCCTAAGATCGAACTAGGTCATTATGCAGATTTTATAGGTGGGCCGCACCTAGAGATGAAATTAAATGTATAAACAACATCATCAAATAAGCCAAAATATGATGCCTTATTATCTGAGCCTAAGACACTTCATAAAATAGTTTTCGAAATCCCTTGATTCTTACTTTACATAAATTATAACCTTTACCCTTATGATTTGTTAAGGAAAATGGGAGGAAACCCGCTTTTTGGATAAATATAAATCAAATACATATCAAAGTTGATGCTATTGTCAGGATATGTATTTGATTTATATTTATGAAAATTTTAAAATTCTTAATTTAAAGACTTTTTTTTTGGTTTGGTGAGTATAGTTTGTAAAGGGTATATATTATAAAGTGCATGATCACATAAATAATAATATTTTTTTGATGATTTATAAGGGCATCTTCAACGGCCCTAAGATATCTTCTATATACTAATTCGATTTGAAAAGGGCATCTGACACAGCAGAAATTATAACAGGCTGCTGTGGTGGAATCTGTCTTTGGAATTTTGGGACAAGGCTACTCTGAGCCATGACTACGACGAGTTGTCACAAATAATGGTTCAGGACAATTTGAAGCACTGCTACAGCCAATGATCACACTCAAGGCAGTCATCCTCTTATTGTTCTCGCCATGACATTATATTGAACTTGTAATAGGCCATTTTGAAAGAGTGGATGTCTATTAAGCAGCAAGCTGCAATGTGTATTTAAGGCAGTGCTATTCATTTCTTAAGCGCATACAGCGATTTTTTTCAGGACTGCCTTATTTGGGTTTTTTGTTATCAAGACTACCCTATTTTTTCATTTATTATCCGGAATGTCCTATTTTTACATTTCCGCTGGTAGTGCCAGCGGATTTGGGTACTTAATCCGCGGGTACTACCAGCGGATTGTCCATGTCACGCATTGCTCAGAGGTGTTGGTGTGACTAGACAATCCGCTGGTACTACCAGCGGATTGCTTAGATCTAAAAAGGAAAAAAGGGCCCATCACTGGAGAAGGCAGAGGAGCGATTTCATGTGGTTTCGCGCAACCGAGTTGCCGAAGAACTCGAGCTTCTTGTTCCGCAGTTGTGAACAAGAAATTGTGTGAGCTAGAAAGCTTGTTGTTGTTGTGTTGTTATTGAGAAAAATGATATCTATTTATACTACCCAAAATCTATCCTAGTCTTTTGGTAACTCCCACTCTTCCTTGTCATCTTCATAGTCCTTCATGGTCCATTTTGAATGTGTCCTTCAATCTTCTTCTTCATTGTGGTCTTCAAGGTCCCCCAATGTGTCTTTCAACCTTCTTCGTCATTGTGGCCTTCAATATTCTTTATTATTCTAAATTGACTAGATTAATCACTATATTCTCCCCCTTAATCTAGTTGATGAGAATGTCAATGACACCGATCTTCGAGCGTAGCTGTTGAAATCTTACTCGTCCAAGTGGTTTTGTTAGAATGTCTGCTAGCTGATCGTCGGTGTGAATTCTCTGAATGGAGACCTGTCCACTTTCGATACACTCGTGGATGAAGTGGGAGCGTGTCTCGATGTGCTTGCTTCTTGCATGAAACACTGGGTTCTTGCACAGTTGAATTGTCGATTGATTATCTACAAAAATGGTGGTGACGTCTGCCACTTGCCCATAGAAGCTTCCAACCAGACGTCCAAGCCATAAGCCTTGACATGCTGCTGCTGATGCAGCGATGTACTCAGCTTCGCAGGATGAGAGGGCCACTACCGGTTTCTTCTTGGATTGCCATGACACAGGTGCACGACCAATACAAAACAAGATCATCCACGTCCCCAGCCATATCCGCATCGCTGTATCCCATGAGTTCGAGCTTGCCAGTTCCCTTGGTGTAGTGTAGACCGAAATGCAATGTGTCGACAATGTAGCGAAGGATATGTTTGACGGTGCTCATGTGCTCCGTTGTGTGATTTTCCATGAACCTGCTAACATACCCCACCGTAAAGCTTATGTTTGGCCGGGTATGAATCAAGTAGTGCAGACTTCATACTATGCTTCGATAGAGTGTGGGATCAGCAGGTGGATTGGAGCCGTTCTTACTTAATTTTAGTCGAGGCTCCATTGGAATATGGACGTTGTTGCAGTTGCTCATCCCTGCCTTTTCTAAAAGCTTGGCTACATATGCGCCTTGGCTCATGGTGATCTTTTCGTGCTGTTTTTTGACTTCAATATCAAGATAGTAGCTCAGAGGTCTGAGGTCACTCATCTTGAATGAGCCCATCATCTCCTCTTTGAATGTTCCAATCTGACTTGGATCAGCACTGGTAAGAATCAGATCATCGACGTAGACACCTAGAAGCAGCCGCCTCTGTCCCGCACCACGTGTGTACACTCCATGCTCTTCGGTGCAGCGACTGAAGCCCAGTGCTACCAAAGTTTAATCAAGTTTGACATTCTAAGCTCTAGGTGCTTGACGTAGTCCATAGAGAGCCTTGCGCAGCTTGAACACTTTTCGCTCGTGGCCAATAATAGAAAAACCCGGTGGCTGAGAGATGTATACCTCCTCCGTGAGATCGCCGTTTAAGAAAGCGGACTTGACGTCGAGATAGTGCATCATCCATCCTGTCCAATGATAGCCACCAGTGCGCGCACAGAGTCAAGTCGTGCCACCGGTGCAAAGACCTCATCGAAGTCAATTCCAGCACGTTGTACGTATCCCTTCGCTACTAGAAGCGCTTTGTGCTTAATCACCGTCCCTTGTGCATCTTTTTTTAGTTTATAAACCCATTTGAGACCAATTGGGCGATGACCAACAGGGAGATCCACGAGCTCCCAAGTGCGGTTGTCCTTGATGGCGATCATCTCTTCCTCCATTGCCGCTCTCCAAGCTGGATCAGCGTTGGCCTTGGCGAAGGAGATAGGCTCTTCTGACGCTGCAAAGAAAAGATCTTCTGGTTCTAGCTCTCGCAGCTCAGAGGTGGCGATGCAATCAGCTATGGTACGACCGTCGTGGCGCACCCTCGCCATCTAGGTCAATATCGGATGGTATTTGAGATGGGGGCGTCGCAAACCTGATGTTATTTGGCCCCACTTACTGTGGGTGTGGTAGGTTCTAGCTCGTTCTGTCCGTCACTACCAGAAACAGCAACAACTGTGTACTCAACATTGAATGTCTCTGAGGTGTTATTCATGTCAGTTTCCTCCCAATTCCACCCTTTCGCTTCATTGAGCACCACGTCGTGAGGATGTGTAGTTGACCACTAGCAGGATCATACACTATATAGCCTTTTGAGCCCGGTTCATAGCCTACAAACACCATCTTCGTGCTTCGGTCATCCAACTTCGTTGCGTGTGGACGAGTGACTTTGACATGTGCCACACATCTGAAAGTGCGCATGATGTGTACCGCTGACTTCTCACCGTACCACGCCTCGTATGGTGTCATGTCGTGGATGCTCTTGGTTGATGAACGGTTCAAGATGAAGACCGCTGTGTTAACCGCCTCCCTCCAGAACGTGCTCGGCATCTTCTTAGGTTTTAGGAGACAGCGCGCCATGACCATCAATGTTTGATTCCGATGTTCAACAACACCATTTTGTTGCGGCGAGTATGACACTGTGAGCTGTCGGTGCACACCTTTTGCCGCACACGAAGCTTCCTCCCAGTCTCCACTTCGACACTAGCTTGGAATTTCTTGATTGTGACCGCATAGATCTCCGTGCACCAGGTCAAGCCAATCTTTAGCGCGGTAATTGGCTTCCTTCGGGAATGGAAATCGACGTTATTTGCCAGCAAGACAAGCGTCGCAAAGCTGGTCGACGTGATCAAGGAGACCACGCACCATTTTGCTGCGTCCCAACTTCTTCAACACGTCAAAGCTCAGGTGGCCGTAACGCCCATTCCAGAGCCATGCATCATCGTCGGATTGCGTCAGGAAGGAAAGTGTTGTGCTAGTGTGAGACTGATTTTGTATAATCGATTTGATGATTGTTGTACCTTGATAAAAAGTTCCTTCTGAGAATCGCGTACTCGAAGCACACCTCATTCGATTAGGACCTGACATCCAACCTCGTCGAGTTGGCCCAAGCTAATAATGTTGCTGCGGAGCTTCGGAATGAAGTAGACATTAGTTAGGACATGGTGACGTCCTTGCCGCGCCGCAAATACGACCGTGCCACGCCCGACGATGTCCACAATCGAACCGTCACCAAATCGCACAGTTCCAGTGAAGGTACGATCTATCTCAGAGAACGCTCCATTGTTTCCCGCCATGTGGTTTGATGCTCCACTATCGAGGTACCACACGCTAGTCTCCTGCTTGCCGGAGTTAGAGCCACCGATCTCCATCGTGGCGCGTTCTTTGTTGAGGAAAACACAACCATCCGTGTGCATCTTTTTGGCGTGCACCTGAGGGTGCTCGAAGTAAGACGTCAGTGATGCTACATGAGCCATCAGTAAAGATGATTCATCATCGTTTCCACCTTCTTGTACAAGGTACGCCTCATCCCTTTTCTTCTTTCGACAATCACAGGCTCAGTGACCCAATTTGCCACAAATAGTGACACTTGTCCTTCTTGTTGGCTCCGGCGTCATCGCCGGTAGACTGAGTGTCTTTGGCGTCACGTGATGTTCCCTGTGGTTGCCGGATGACTTGCCACGCCATGCAAAATTGTTGCTGCTTTTACCGTCGGTTGCACGCGAGTTCTCCTGCTCGCGTTTCCGCTGGCGTCCTCTTCAGTGAGGTAGAGGCGGTTGCCCTTCTCACGGACACCATTCGCACGTGTGTACCGCTACTCAACAACGCGGAGACGGTCTGACACTTCCTCGATCGATAAATCCCTCAAGTCGAGCAATAGCCACTTGCATAAATTGATCTGGTACAACTTGAAGCATTTTTTTAATTACCTCAACATCTTTGATGTATCGCCTAGGGTGCGGAGCTTGCTTGCCAAGCCGGAGATGCGATTGGTGAAGTCGTCAATTGATTCACCCTCCTTGAACTCGATGTCACTCCCGCCGGAGTTGTTCTACATTCACCACGCGAACACGATCATCACCCACACGCATGATCCTAATGGCATCCCATGCCTCCTTCGCAGTGCGCTTGACTGCAAGACGCGACCACATCTCTTACGGTACGGCCCGGAGAATGACTGAAAGTGTCATACAGTCGTCGCGGTGATGCGCGTCATCAGAATCAATGGCCTCCCAGAGACCTAGCACTTGGAAGTTGACCTTCATCACCAACGCCCATTCGGTGTAGTTTTGTGCACGTCAACGTGGGGTAGACAACGGATCCGGCCATTTCCTTCACGACGCGCTCAACAATGACATCGCACCTAGTGGTGGTGCGCGATCGTCGTGGTGGGGGTGATGGTGAGCCATGACGACTCCGTCTTGTTGGTGACCTCGTGTTGCCGCTAGCATGAGGTGAAGCCGACATTGATGTTGCGTAGGAGCTTAACAAGGTTCTTGACAGCAAGACACATTGAAGGACCTTGAAAACCACAATGAAGAAGAAGATTGAAGGACACATTCAAGATGGACCATGAAGGACTATGAAGATGACAAGAAAGTGTGTGTGAACTAGAAAACTTGTTGTTGTTGTGTTGTTATTGAGAAAAATATACATCTATTTATACTACACAAAATATACATGGTAACTCTTTCATGGTCCATCTTGAAAATGTCCTTGAAAAAAAACACACAGAGCTCAGTTGACTTTGAGCAGTTGTGAACCAGAATCATGTAGCCGACCATAGATGTAGTTCCCATCTGCAATGCAAAGCTGTGCATGCATTTACAAGTTGATCAATCTAATGTGGGAGTTGTCAGATAGACAATAAATGACACCAGCTATCTTCATCAGTGTAATAAATCTCCAGTTGAAGAAAATTGGGTTTAATCGTTTGTAGTTGGCACTTATGTTGCTCTATCAAAGGTTGTAACTGCAATCTAGGGTCTAGTCTTTTTTCTCCAACATTTGTTATGTTTTCTACGCTAATGTAGATAAGATTGAAGCCTCCTCATATGCTCAGCATTCGCCATGTTCTACTGCATCACTGGTTTAAACAATGAACAACAGACAGTCGATCCTGCAAATTCTGAAATGAAGGTATCTCCAAGTACTGGAATTAATGGTCTCGCAGCTCTTTTGTACCTGGTCTATTAGTAGCCAAATGACAAAAAGAAAGTTCAGATCACCATATTTAGCAACCTTGAATGTTGGTCTCAGCTGTTTATCTTAACAAAAATGTCTATGCAAAAGTCCAACCAGTCATTGGTAGCTAGAGCTTGTGCAATACCCCTGGATACTCAGATTTCTTCCTCAGTTCCCTGGTTTTGTACAATGTGAACAGCACATTAGTTATCATCAGCTTCGCTTTCAAGTTTTATGTTATCTTTGAATTGGTCCCTATTAATCTTGTTAAACACAACACCTCTTCGCAATCATTGATTGGAGTTGATTTATCGAATAAGAGTAAATTATTCAGCAATCAACAATCAGAAGTGGTCTGATCATTTAAATCTCTGTACAGTATTCAGCATTCAGCTCTTAATTTTACAGAACGACATTAACGATAAGAATAATATTGGTTTACCGTAATAAAAAGCTGTCACAAATATAGATCTTATCCCTTGTTAAATCAATTTCTTTTTCTTCTTCATTTATGCGATAAGCTGGCTTCTTTGGAGAGTGACACATATATAAAAATATCACGGAAGAGTTCGAAGTCTTTGTTTAAATGATGTTGGTCTGGATACTTGTGACACAAATATACTACTGAAGTCTTTTGTCTAGTGAAACATAACCACTTGCTATCTACTAGCCACACTCTTGTAACCCAAATCACATTTCAACATCAGCTTCCAGGAAGATATGAACCTAACTGACATGTCACTGAAAAAACTTACACAAGAAGTTTGAGCAGACTCCCTTAGTGGTCTCGTCCGGGTCATTGGTGTAGATGAGTCTTTTTACACACAGGGAGACCTACACAGAAATATCCACTTCAAACTGCAATAATCCTATAACATCAACCATCATGACACTTGTCTTGTGAAACATCAACTTACTGTTTTAGAGTCTCCAAATTTCTCCAAGTGCACTGCTCGCAATTGAGTACAATCTTAGTTTATGGATTTCCCATATTTGTCAACAACATCCACAACCATGCCAATGGATTGACCTTTTCTGTATGGAACTTCCCTGCACAAAGTAACCCTTAGAGAGACTTTCTTCTTCTAATTAAGTGCATAAAATAAGGGACTACAAGCAAGAAATAACCTTTACTAAAGACCATATGCCTAGCCTCACCAGGCACTTTATCGGCTTTCACCGAGTTTCCTTAATGGAGGCGCGTGTGGCTGATGAAGTCGTGGCCACGCTACGTGTATGAGAAAATCGATGCACGACAAACTTAAATCTGATGATTCTTGACTGGATCGGCCATGTTGCGGACTAGATATAGTCTAGAATCATGTGTGGCTTTAGAGAAGGACAGTTTGGCTTCAAATCTGATTTGGGGGGTGGAGATGGCTAATGTCCGAATACACGGATCTGATGTATCTTTCCTCAACCCAGTGAGTGGGCGCAGGAGAGGAAAGCAGCGCGGACAGTTGTACCAGTCTATGGTGTTGCAGAGGAACTTTGACTTGCATCACATCCGGAGGTCGAGAGAGGGTCCACAGTCAGTGGCTAGAAAATCGACATGACACAGACCGATACTCGAGGACCCAGATGAGGGCATATATGAGGGCGATGACGGTGAGGGCAGGACAGGCTTCAAAGCGAAAACGATGAGATAGGAGTCGGAATCGATGAGATAAAAGGGGTGGGTGAGTGAGTTGTTTATGGAGGGGAGAAGTGGATTGAATGAGATAAAATTTAAGAGTCGACAGAGAAGTGGGTTAAGTGTAATAATTGAAAAGGGTGCCGTTTTACCACGTTTCTTAACATGAAGCATGACACGGTTTATGTGTTTAAGCGTGGTAATATGAATCATCTTTTACCAGGCTGTGACTGTTAAATAAAAAATAAACTACTTTTATTATGGTTCATGTATTTAAGCCTGATAATGTGAATCATTTTTTACCACGCATTTAAGTATTATACGTGGTAATTGGCTGTTAAATAAAAAATAAAATATTTTTTTTAAATTAGGGATCACTTATTACCACGCTTCACAGCATGAAACGTGATAATAGATTAAAAAAATATTTGTTATAACACCCCACGCTTGATATATGAAATACTGTAATAGATCCACAACATCAATTACCACGCTTGATATAAATTATTTATCACATTTTGTTCTGAAAGGCGTGGTAATAAATTTAAGCATGGTAAAAACTAAAATCTATAATAGTGCACCAATCCGAATTGCTACTCATTTGAAGATGATGAGTTTCCCTTCTCTGGAGCTAGATTTTTTTACGGTGGAAAAGGATATTTGAAAATGTGCTTGGAGTTAAGGCTCTACTTATTGGTTATGAAGAATAAGTTGTAGGTTGTATGTTCATACATGAAACATTACTAGAAATGCGTAACCAACATTTCTTGATCATTGCTAAAAAAATTGGTGTCATAGATCTTAAAACAAGCAACATTTTATAGAGAGACAAAGTAATAAATATTTTTGTAAAAACAATAATTTCGTTTCACGTGAGCATGATGACACTTTATTTTTATTTTTTTAAAAAATGTTTTTATTAATTTTTTCCATTTTTTTAGTTAATGTGAATGCTAGAGATCTCAAACATCTCTAACCTTCTCTTACCGGAGCGGTTAAGATCATACCCTATCCACGCCATGCCATTTTAACTATACTGGTTAGAGGCCAACTCTTATTCTACTTCAACACATTCTTTTGGAATGTGGTGCAACGATGGTTTGAACCTAAAATTGGATAATTGTTTGACAACACATCTCTTACTAATAGGACGAGAATAAAAAGAATTTAATTAAAACGATATAAGTTCTGTCTTTATTATTTAAAAAAGTTTCAATCAACAACTTTTTATACCTAGACAAAAA
>NQLW01000068.1:1870557-1895106 GCA_002312845.1 Kalanchoe fedtschenkoi
TCGTAACAGCTTATATTGCTCACCTCTAGCACCATCAAGTAATTCCATGGCATGCTTCTTTGCATTATAACATTTACGATATGACACCTCGACCTCTAACTCTCTCTTAACATGCTTACAAAAAGCATCCACGGACCATTTAGGATTATCTCGAAAAGTCTCTAAGAACCTCTTAGCTAAGAACCTTGCAGTAATTCTTGAATTACGAAACTCCCTCCCACAATTTTCATGTGGCACAAGTGATGTCACTTGATAATACCCAGGTCCATTCCTATCCGTCACAAGAGATGCTCGAATCCTCCAAGGACATTCAGCCGCCCTACACTGAGCTGATATTCTTTTCCTCTTGTTATTTATATAATCGAAGTCAAAGCCACCCCAGATCGCTTGCTCTCTCAAAGCCCGACGAAAAACATCCTTGTTTCTAACTTGCATTCCAACAGAAATCTCAATGTTCTTACCAAATCCTGTCTTCTCATTGAAAACAGGATACCTCATGCATAATTCCAACACATCATCTGAATCAGTGCTGTCACTGGCAGTCAATAGATCATCAGAGGGCACGTAGTCCTCATCCTCATCGTCAAACATATGAGCATCATGTGTATTTACATTAATCTCATTAAGCGCTTGTTGCACATGTTCACGAACTCTAGATGCATCCGCTTCAACTTCATCATCGCAGAATATATCAACTCTATCCAACTCCATCTCTGGATCTGAAAAATCAGTTAGCTCGGCACTATCATCAGATTCTTCATCAGGATTTGCAGAGCTCTCTTTCCTAATTTTTTTTTACTATGAGTACGCTGACTTGGGGCAACGAATTCAAAGTCTTCCACTACATCTTTAACTGGATTTTCCTCCGATTCTTTTTCAACAGACTCTTGAATTACATATCCCAGCATAGGATCATCATTTTGTTGATTAGCAACTTCTGTGTACGTCTTATCCACTCTTTCTTAAGCTTTTTCAGGTTCTTCAGCAACCGCTTGTAGAGGCTCTGCATCATCTTCAACGCACACAAGTTGATGATCATCACCACCTGTATCCTTCTCTTCAAAATAAACCTCTGCAGTTTCCCCATCATTGAAAGCGAGCATCATATCTACCAAATCTTTGTCAGACTCTAGCAAATGCCTGAATGACAAATGTGTTTTAGGAAATTTCCAATACCTCCTAACCCCATTCTTGTACCCGTATTCAGCAGCCAAATCCTCAAAATCAAACAAAGTAAGGGAATCTGTATGTATCCCTTTCAGGATCTCCGACCTGCCCCCCAACGTACTGTTCACAATCGCCTTGTGTAAAGCATCCCCCATGCCAGACCTTAACATTCAACATCTTATCCTCCATTATCGAACACCCCGGAATTAGAATCTAAGTGAAGAAGACGAGTGAAGAAAAAATCCTAAATGCAGGTGTGGTATGGTTGAAGGAGGAACGGATGAGATTGTCGCCTGTTATGCCCTAGATGCAGCCGTGGAATGGTTGAAGGACGAGGGACCAACTATCGATGCCGGAATGGGACACGATCTCTGTCCGACAATTGAGACGGAATGAGAAGGACGAGGGTTAACAGATGTTAACGGGAGTGGATGGGGAATTAACAGGGTTACTATGTTTAACGGAAGTCTGTATTTTTGCCCCCTATTTGTCAATTCTGATAGTTCGGACCGTAAGCGGGGAGCCCTTTTAGGGTTTTTCCCAAAAATAAACTACTTTTATTATGGTTCATGTATTTAAGCGTGATAATGTGAATCATCTTTTACCACGCATTTAAGTATTATACGTGGTAATTGGCTGTTAAATAAAAAATAAAATATTTTTACCACAATTTATATATTTAAGCGTGGTAATAGGATCATTTTGTACAATGCTCCTCCAAATGAATTGTGGTAATTGGCTGTTAAATAAAAAATAAAATATTTTTTTTAAATTAGGGATCACTTATTACCACGCTTCACAGCATGAAACATGATAATAGGTTAAAAAATATTTTTTATAACACCCCACGCTTGATATATGAAATACTGTAATAGATCCACAACATCAATTACCACGCTTGATATAAATTATTTATCACGTTTTGTTATGAAAGGCGTGGTAAATAAATTTAAGCGTGGTAAAAACTAAAATCTATATATAATAGTGCACCAATCCGAATTGCTACTCATTTGAAGATGATGAGTTTCCCTTCTCTGGAGCTAGATTTTTTTACGGTGGAAAGGATATTCGAAAATGTGCTTGGAGTTAAGGCTCTACTTATTGGTTATGAAGAATAAGTTGTAGGTTGTATGTTCATACATGAAACATTACTAGAAATGCGTAACCAACATTTCTTGACCATTGCTAAAAAAATTGGTGTCATAGATCTTAAAACAAGCAACATTTTATAGAGAGACAAAGTAATAAATATTTTTGTAAAAACAATAATTTCGTTTCACGTGAGCATGATGACACTTTATTTTTATTTTTTAAAAAAATGTTTTTATTAATTTTTTCCATTTTTTTTAGTTAATGTGAATGCTAGAGATCTCAAACATCTCTAACCTTCTCTTACCGGAGCGGTTAAGATCATACCCTATCCACGCCATGCCATTTTAACTATACTGGTTAGAGGCCAACTCTTATTCTACTTCAACATATTCTTTTGGAATGTGGTGCAACGATGGTTTGAACCTAAAATTGGATAATTGTTTGACAACACATCTCTTACTAATAGGACGAGAATAAAAAGAATTTAATTAAAACGATATAAGTTCTGTCTTTATTATTTAAAAAAGTTTCAATCAACAACTTTTTATACCTAGACAAAAATGACATTGTTTTAACATTCACACTATTACAAAATAAAAAATCATTGTTCCACAACTTTTAAATCACAAAATAATTTTGATTTAGTTTTCATAGAACTTCTAACTCGAGGGTTACCATGTAGTTCTAAATTTACGTATGAGACAAAATATTCTTTTTACGCTTCCTATATATATATATATATTTATTATTGAGCAAGTTATAATTCAAAATCCTTTGACAAACTTTTCCTGAAGAAAATATGAACTACTTTAATCATAGTCCCAAAGGATCATTTGAAATGTTGGACCACCAACGATTCAATACTTATTTCGAAAACAAATTTCTTTCATTGAGATAAATGTATAACTTTAAAGATAAATTATAAAAATAT
This sequence comes from Kalanchoe fedtschenkoi, assembly GCA_002312845.1. NCBI lineage: Eukaryota > Viridiplantae > Streptophyta > Magnoliopsida > Saxifragales > Crassulaceae > Kalanchoe > Kalanchoe fedtschenkoi. Next base: position 1,873,748 of record NQLW01000068.1, read on the forward strand.
TTATAAATATAGAAATTTAACAAGTAAGATAGTGAATTCATTCTCTGTCTTGATTTTTTTTTAAAGCATTAGTGGACACATGATTATATTTTTTAAATTTGATTTTGAAATAATATATATTTGCATTTGATACTTCACAAATATCCTGATAATATTTTCAAAGATGGTTCACAATTTAATTTTAAATTTAATTTAATAAAGATTAAAAAGTAATTTAACAAGAAAGACAATTTAAATCTTGTAGAAACCGAATCGAATTCAATTGAAGTATGTTACTCACTTTTATTTACATATTTTACGTAGTAAGAAATCTCTATATTTGATGAATAATCTCATACATTAGAAATTAAATTTATTGTCTTATCTTCAAGTGATTCTAAAGTGGTTCTCTCCTGGATTAGTGTTTTCCTTTCTCTAAGGCTTTGTTTGGTTCAGGGGAAAGTTTCATGGAAAGGAAAATTAGGCAGAAAGTTAGAGAAATTCTTTATTTGGTTTCAATGAAAAATTCCATGGAAAAAAATTTGATGGAAAATTGTATGGAAAATTTTGATTAACAACAATAGGAAATGACATTTTCCTTTAGACTTTCCATGTTAAACAAACAAGTGGAAAATGAAATGGATTCCATGAATGATTTGGTTTTCATTCTATTTTCCATCCAATTTTCCTTTCCATAAAACTTTTCCTAAACCAAACACACCCTAAAAGACCATGGAGTTTGGTAAAGGATTTTGACATTTTTAATCACATTTTCTCTTCAATTGGTAACTTATCTTTAACGCACATTATGAGAGAGGCTAATGACTTTGCCCATGGCCTTAAAAAAGGTGGTGTTAATCGATTATAAGAGTTTTTTTGGCCTGGTTTACATAAAAGTTATGGTCTGCCTTTTTAATATTAACTTCTATGTGGTGGATGTTTTCATATGTTTTACAATGAGGATATTGGGTATCGAAGATACTTGGAAAGATTTGCTTTTGGGGACTCATAGCTCAGGAAGTTTCCTTTGCTACTGATCTGGAACAATAATTCTACAGGGAGTTCCTTTGGAGGAGGCAGGCATCATCTTTATCATCCTTATCCTTAAGGCGCTGAATTTTGCCGATGGCATATATACCAGCATCACCCAAGTGCAATTTGACTCGTTAGTTCTATCTGATCGTCATTGGAGCAAAGTTTATGTTGATAGGAGAGTTGCGGCCATGGGCGCCTCCATGCTAAGGATTCCACGTAGCAGGAACACAGTCGCTTGTGATTTAGCTACCATTGCTAATGAGGAGAACATCAGTAGTCTCGTAGTGCGTAGGGCAAGGTCCCTCCCGAAGGAGGTTCTGCTGCTGCTTCTGGAGGATGCCATGAGGTGTCGATCTAGCTAATTTTCTTTCGGATGTGAGTGAGGCGCCAACGTCCCTCTCCGATATTGGTCTTTTGTCTGTGCTTGCACCAGTTTGTGTTAGTGCTCAGCTCCAAACTTTGGAGTCGGCGTTATTGTTTGTAGGCGTTTCCGTGCTTTTTACCTCATCAATAAATTTGTCAATTTTGGTATATTGTTGAATCCTCTACTTGAAAAAAAAGACTTCTCTTAACTCTATTCATTTATATATCCATCATATTCAAGATGTCGATAACAGTATGCCAACAAATTGAAAACTTTTAGAGACAACTTTTACGGGGTTGTGATATTAATAAAAGAAAGATTCACTCTGATAGTTGAATAAAGTTTGCTTACAAAGAGGAGCTGATGGATTAGTTAAACGTTGATTATCTGTACGTCAACGATGAAGCGTTACGGGAGAAATTAAAATGGCATTGGCCTTGAGGTCAATCTCTTTTGAAGAATGTTGTTAAAGCAAATTGCCGGGTCCCATCTATGTTTAGGAGTGTAAATATGGATTGAAAGTTAAATTTGGATTGCGTTTCTGATAACCAAAATTCATTTATCATAAAATAACTCAACTCAAACTTAACCCAAATTCAAAACAATCCAACCCCACCCAAATTCAAAATTGTTAATTTGGGTTGAATTTGGGTCAACCCAGTTACTTTCATTAATAAAGAATTAAAAAATAAAAAATAATTTAAAAAATAAAAAAATTTAATTTTAAATTTTTTATTTTTTTTATATATTCGTAATTCGGATTGTGTTTTACAATTTATGTGGGTTGGATTTTGGATCAACTCAAAACCCTTGCACCCTTGATTTGCTTTCCACATAACCCTATTTTTTGAAGGATGCAGTTTACAACGGTGATTTTTGTCTAACAAAACCGCTGCTGCGATTTTCAAACCGTCGTAGGTTTTTGTTGAAGACTATTATTATTGTTTCAAAACAACTGTTTGTTGTTTTCATTTATATTATTATTCAGATAAAAGTGAAACTCTCTGTTTAAATTAGGGCTCTCAAACTGATGTTGTTATCCGTGCTTTTCAAAACGATGGTAAAATAAAAAACAAATCAAGAAATAGATTAAATCAATGTGAAATGAAAGAAAAAGGGCAAATAGGAAGAAAAAAAAATCTAATCTCGATTATCACAATTTATATAACTCTCCATAACGTGGGCCATGGATCCAGAGAACTTCACGATAAAATCTAGGGAAAAAATTCAAAAAGGGTCATGAAATTACGGTCCGAACTATCACGATTTCTAAAAATAGTGCGTTGAAAAAAAATTGGATTAATTTTGGATGATGATTAAGATCAGTTTGTTTGGTTTCTTAAATATAATTGATCTTATTAAATTTGTTGAGAATTATGGATGTTTGAGTATGAAAAGACGTCATTTTCTTTATGTGCGCAAAATGATATTATTTATTTTGATAACCAAACGACGTAATTTTTGCATAGAAATTTAAGTCTTATAATAATATTAGTTTAAGAATGTAATGGTAAATTTTATTTTAGAAAATCAGTCAAATTTTTTTTCATCACACTATTTTTAGAAATTGTGATAATTCAGACCGCAATTAATTGAGTGATAGTTCAGAATTATTTTTGAATTTTATCCCTAAAATCTATGATAGAAAGAGGTTATTAATTTGAGGGGGCAACATGGTGCATTTTATGATGGAAGATACTGACAAATGGAGCTCTATCCAAACAAGTTCTTCTCTTCGGTAATTTCTTGAATAATATATTTAGGGTTGCATGCAGCAACGGAAGACCTACCATGGAAAAAGTCAAGTTAAAGTGGAGAAGAAGAAATTAATTCATTTTTAATAAATTGCACGTAAATTGTGATAATCAGGGGATTTATATAAAGCTAAAATTTAAAATGTTAGTCGAATTCACTAAAAATGATGGTGGTAGATTTCTGTCTTTATACGTTAGCTTGCAAGCAAAACAAAAATTTGAAATATGAAATGTGAACACTTTTATAATTTGTTTGAATAGAAAAGATAAATCTTTTTAATAACTGATGTGCACGAATGTATTGTTATATGTTTGGTTTGGTTGGTTACCGGTCCCTAAGTCTTCATACGCCAACTAAACTTTAAAGTAATACAAAATCAGTAATCAAGAGTTCAACTTCAACAATCATCTTGCCTATTTTTTTTCTAATTCGAACAACCCGAGATTTTCAATCTTCGAATGTTTTTCAAATTCAAATTGTTCCAAGTCCGACCAATTAGGGTCAATTCCAAAAAAAATAATCTGAAACATTTCATAAATCAATAACCGGGATTTAGTTTATAAATAGGTTAGGGTTTAATTTATAATTAGGAGTTATAATTACGAACATAGATCATCCAAAGTCCGTGATAAATTTTGATGAGAATACATCTGCTGGATAGAGAAACAAAGGATGGATGATGGAGTTTTCTCCATTTCTGACGTTGAGTGCTTGACTAAAGATACTAAGACACAGAGATGGTGCACAAACTAGCTGAAAATAAACTAGAAGCCTTAGTTTAAGATTGGAAATATTTCGTGCTTGACTCTATCATCCATTATTGCAAAAAAGTTAAGTATCACAAGTTAAAAGTAGGTTAGGGTTACTTGGGCCTTCACGTCTTAGCTAATAATCAATGTTGATGAAACATAAAGTAATCATACTTAATACATTAGTCAATTTGATCAGCCCTAGATGCAGCCATCTATCTTCTTGATTGGTAGTGCTTGGAAAACCCTAATATGTATATGTGGACCATAATGACAAGCAGGAAAAAGAATAATATGACATGGTCTGATTGAGAGGATTGGTACGTAAATGACCAAACTATTTTGGCTTATCCGAAAATTTTCAAATGGTTTCCGTTTTCATTAGAAGTAAAAACCCGGAGATGATTTTTCGAGGGTTTCATTGACTTGCAAAGTATGAAAGGTATTGCCGTTAGATGATCAGGACCTAGCTAGTTTTATCTTTTACTACAAGTCATTGTGATTAGGGAACATGATTAACTTTAGCGACTCCTTAAAGGGAGAGTTTGAAAGTTGAGGGAAAGGGTTTTGTAATTTGGTCGACATTAAGCTGCTGTCGTAGAGCCCCAATGCAAAGCCCTAACTGGTGCGGTGTGAAAAAGGGTCTAAAGATGTCAAGGACATATTCGGTTTGGTGGTTTGGTGATTGATCCTTAAGTCTATTTCGCTTCAAAGTTGGTGGGCTGAGAGCGTGTTCTTGTCCCTATTTGCTTGTACAATTTGATCTCTGAGTAGTTGAATTCCCTCAGCAAAGTTTTGCATGTCCAGAGCTTGATGGTTTAATGGCTCAGAGACTCAGTGATCCCCAACCCACTATGTAAAAACAATAGAGGGACACGAGAGAGACAAAAAGTGGGGCAGTGGGAACTGGTCTAGTATTGGCTACAAAGTGTATGTGTATATCCAATGAAATAGGAAAGAGCATCTAAAAGTGTGGATGATATGATCCCTAATTATTATACTTAAGTCTTCTTTGTAGGCAACTTTTAAACCTAGATCACGCCCTAGTCACCTGCATACATTTGCGCTCCTTTCGGCAGAAATCGTCTAATAGGAGTCGTTTAACAACTTTAAATTGAGTTGATTAATTAGATATTAATATTAATTAACTTAATAGTTATGTATTTAATGTATTTTAAAATTTTCGTATAAAATGAAAAATGTGGTGTATTGTTTGTTGTGTAGAAGGATTTGTTTATGAATTATGATGATGAAGTGATTAGATTTTTACTTTTTAATGTATGTGACAGTATTAAAAGTGGAATTATCAAATTAACAAAGTAAAAGTGAATAAATATGTGTTAGTTAAGTGACAAATAAAAGAATGCAATGAAAAATAGGCTACTTGATAAAAAAACTAATTTTTTTATTCAAGTACATAAATATAATTTCATACAATCATATAAATATCGATGTGATTTACGCACTGGTCGCGTGAGATATTATATCGAATATCTTTTAAGGCATCCACATTGGAGGTTCATGAAAAGCTTCATGATGTTAGATTATAAACCTTACGTGACAGGTTTGTATTGATGTGAGAGCATGATTTATAACCTTCTGACAAGAAACAGTTTCGCACAAACGAAGCGGTTCATATATGGAGATATTTTTAATCACGTTTGTAACAAGCATGATTAAATATAGATCTTTAATCTCGTTTGTAACAAAAAAAATGTGATTAAAGATAGCGAATAATCTTTCTTTGTTCAAAACGTGATTAAAGATCTACTGTTTACAAATTTAATAATGATAAACTAGCCATTTATGCTAAACGTGTCCACCATAAAATATTACATTTAATATATTATTATTATTTGATGAAAATTTTTAATTATGTATTTTTTTATAAACGTCAATAAAAAATAATTTAAACAAATAATCATAATATAATAAAATATTTAATAAATTGGAAATTAATTTAATATTAAAAATATAAAAAGCGAATCTCATAGGTAGAGTTGTATAAAGTTTATGAATGTCAATGAAAATTTTATAAAAAAATGTTTATGAAAATAATTATGTATCAATCTCATATACTACACAAATTTATTTTTAATGTTTATGGGTGGGAAATGCCCTTACGTTAAAGGGCTCTAAGTCCTACCTAACCCCAATGCTGCCACGTGAGGGTTGGTACTCCAAGTTTAGTCAACGGAAAGACTTAGTTAGCCATCTCCACTACCACCCTTATCGATCATATATCCCTTAATTCTCTCTCAGCATATATTTTGTAACCCTAGAAACACATCACTGTAAATGAACTTCAAGCATGTGCGATTCTAGAATAATGAGAGTGGCACTCTATACACTGAATTATAGAAAAAGTTGTGCCTGAGATGATATGATTCTGCAACATTAAACTCAAACCTCAGTTGATATTAGCTTAATTAAATGGGTTCGGTTTTCCAAACCAGCATACAAAACTGAGCATGAACTTGAACTCGTAAGTCAATTCGCAGCCTTACTGATTCTAACACGTTGAGCCATAAAAGGAGACTTACCCTCCTACTAAACCCAACTTTAATCCAAAGGGCTTGTCTATTTTTTTTTTCTCATTTATTTAAAAAGAGGAACAATAGTGGTTCTCCATTTTCTCTCTTGGTGGTCAGAAGCCGCACACCCCCTCCACCTTGATAGTGTACGCTCATACTCACTGCGGGCCAGCTCACGCGCACCTCCAGCATATCTAAGCGTAAATGCGGTACCAACAGGACTTAAACTCAGGATCTTGGGATTGTTAGACAACACCCAATATCACTAGGTCAACACCTTGTTGGTAAAGGGCTTGTCTATTGGCGGCCTTTTTTTGAGTGATTTGTTTATTTTCAAACTTTGTTTTTGTTATGACTTTCATTTTGGCATACTTTTTAAAACAACAATTCATTAGAATATCTATTCATAATTATGATATCATTTAGGTTGTGTTTGGTTTGAAGAAAGTTGGAGGGAAATAAAAATTTGAGGAAAAATAAATCTCTTATAAAATTCATCTTATTTTACCTTGTTTAATTTCAGGTGGAAATTTTTGTAGAATGTACAAAAACATTTTTTTGAAAAAAAAAAATTTCTCCTATTTTCCTTTTACCTTTCCATTTAATTTTTCATCTACCATTTTCCCTAAACCAAACAACGAAAATCTCTTCTAATTTTTTTCTCAAATTTTTCTCTCTCAAAATTTTCCTAAACCAATATAGTCTGAGGAAAATCGAAATTCACTACTAAGATATTAAAAATAGGGTAAAGTAGATATTAAACCGAAAATGAAACAAAATATTTGAAAACGACCAATTTCACACAAAAAAAACTTATGTATTACCCTTTGTTTTCTCCAGTAGAGTAGAGGCATTTACTATCTGCAACTTTACCTTTGAATTTTGAGTTCAAGCTTTGAGAAAGTTAAAGTTTGAGGCCGACTGTAATTAGCTGGCAGCACCAAAAGCCTATCTTTATCATCAATTTGACCTGTATCTTAATTAATATTGATCATATCAAGTTGAGAAGAGCTCTTGAATAATAAATAAAGTCACCTTAACTTTGACAAACATTTCTTAGCGTGTACAAGCATGCCTCATCCCGGATTGTGGAAAACTGATCTTGGAAATAATATAATTTCACTACCAAATTTTTTGCGGATCATATTTTCACCGTAAAAGATCCGAGAAAGACCCGAAAAAGTATATTTTTCGGGCCTAAATTTGACACACGAAAACTGTCCTCAAATAAGCCCGAAAAATAAATTTTCGGTTTTGTTATCGGATTTTTTTCGGGTCTCCGAGGACGGGATTAAAATACCATAAAATAGACTTGTTTCAGACAACATTTTTTGGACCATTTGAGGAGATATGGGGGACCAGATTTTGAGAGTCATTAGAGGGTCATTTGAGGATCCTTTGAGGGTCATTTTTTCAGATTTTCGGATATAGGGGAAAATGATCCGAAAACAAACAGAGATAAATAAAAATTATTTATTAGCAAAACCAATACTGACCGAAAAAAGAACCGAAAATGGTCCAAAAACAAACCGAGGTAAATAAAAATTATTTATTAGCAAAACCAATACTAACCGGAAAAGAACCGAAAATGGTCCGAAATTTGTGATCAGATCCGAAAATAACCCGAAAAAAACCCGAAGTGTTTCCCCCGACGTTAGCCCACAACCGGTCCGAAAATAAAAAAAATAAAAATTCCCGACACCGGTCCGAAAATATTTCTGTAATGATCCGAAAAATTTCGTCAACCCGTTACACATCCTAAGAGCATCCGAAAAGCGTCCGAAATTTTGTTTCTGGCCATTTCCCACCCGATAATACTAATCCGCAAAACTCTTAGAATCTAGTAGTGTTTATGATTAGAGGAGGTTACCAATTTGAGAGAGCAACATGATGCATGATGTGATGACATACTAAAACTGGAGCTCTATCCAAACAGATACTTTTATTATTTGGATAATATATTTTGAAGTAAATTTTGGATAGATGTGGTCGATCATAGATTAACCATTAAGGAACTGTCGTATGACAGTTTGATCAGTCAAATTGAAAGTCAAAAAAAAATTTACAATCAACGCGATATGTGACAGTTTGACAATAATTATCTCTATGATCCATGTATCAACACGAAAATTAACTCATATATTTTGTGTTGAATGGAGCAGTGGAAGACCTTCTAAGTCATGAAGTATGAGGAAAAGTGGAGAAGAAAAAGCTCATTCAATCTTTGAAAAATACACGCAAATTTTGTCACATAGTCCAGCACTTATATAAACCTACAAATTGAAAAAGTCGCTTAAATCTCAGCAATGCAAGAACCATGGTGATGGATTTTTGGTCTTAATACGTTAGCTTGCAAGGTTGCAAATCAAAATTGAAAAAGAAAAAAGTGTTATATTCTATTTGAATGGAAAAAACAAATAATTTTAAAATGAATGTGCACGAATGCATTGTTGTTATATTTGTTTGGTTTGATTTCGTGTGTAGTTACCTGTCTCTCTCTGTCATCATAAAGAAAAGAAAAATGAGAATAAATATTTTAAGAAATTAGTTAAAATAGGAAAATGAAAGAAAACTAGTAAGACAATAGTTTTTAATTTACTTAGATGTTTTTTTCCTACTTTTTATCTAGTTTTCAATCTTAGAAACTTTCCTTGAACCAGACCGAGAGTTTAATTTTTTTTTTTTAGATTTTCGTTTTCCTCTCATTTTTCTTAGAACAAACACAATCTGAAGTATTACATCCGACAGGAATTAAGAGAATTGAACTTTAACCATCATCTTGCCATTTTTTCTAATTCAAACAACTTGAGAATTAAACCTAATTGCCACTTTCGGGCAACACGCTTCGTTCTCCTGTCGAAAAGTATATTATCTACATTTTGATATCCGCATTTGCATATATAATTATTTTCTAAATGTTTTTAGTGAAACATTTGAATATAAAAATACAAGTGATACGCTACACACTAAATAAAAAATTTACTCAGATACAATTTAGTATACATAAAAAATTAAAGCAAAAAAAGGCCCAATGTGAAAAGCACGGCAGCAATGTATCAATAATAATCAACGTAATTTTAAATTTTACACGAAATAAAAAACTAAATTTTAAAAATTCATCTATTATATTTACTTAGCAACTAATATTAATATCTTATAACTAGCATTTTTTGAACAAAAGAAGTAATGAAAAAAGAATAATTAGGAGAGGAAGTCAAGGTTCATCCATCAATCTCTTGACAAAAATTAGCTCCGTTTATTAGTTAATGTATTAATATCTCAAGCAAATCTGGCCGCGGGAAAATGACTTGATCGTGGACATTTACTATTACTTGGCCATTTTTTCCTCTAAGGGCATTTTATTGAAGCTTCATAGACGGTTTAATGCCAGATTTTAAATTGAATGTTTCAGTGTGAGACGTGGTTTTTCTTGTTTTAACAACGCAATGTTTCAATTGCACGAAACAGTTCGTTGAAACACTTGTACTTTTTAATTTAATGCGTCATCTAAAGTATAGCACTTTCTGAAAAATGCCTTCTGTTGTATATGAAGGGTTTAGGTGATGATCTTTAGTTAAAAGCACGTCTAATATTTATTACGATTTTTTTAATTAAATGAGCTAGGCTTTCTGCGGTGCTTAAAATTTAAAAGCGTCGTCTAATGTTATTTTCTAATATCTAAATTGAGTTATAGATTTTGTATTCCATCATTCAAAAAATATAATATTTAATAAATTAGTGGCTGATAGATATTACTTCAGAAATTTATGCCTCAGATTTCGGTAGAATAAATTTTTCAATTTTGTATATAATTTATTCTTCCGAAAATATGAAAAATGTGTATTTTTGAGAGTAAATTTAAATATTAACATAATACTAATAATTTATATGAATTAGATTTGTATTTCTAATAGTTGAAGAATCGATGTTGGGTGATACTTACAGTTACAGGGGAGTATATACCCTTCACAAGTTGTCACGGTCCCTCGCCGAATTGTGACTTAAAACTATTTATTTTTAAGTATCCTTTCAGATAAGATTAATTGATACATGTAGATATATAGTGTATCTCTCCTAATAATAATTTTTCATCCAAATAGTGATACACGTAGAGGAAATGTGTATTTTACGTCATCGAATGTTTCTCACCACAGGAGTTGAGAAAACGGGCAGCTGTGGGCGGTAGGATAATCATGTTCATGTGACGGTTTGACCAGTCACAAGACACGTTAAAAAATTTAAATATTTTTACAACCAATCAATATTTGTTACGAATTACTTTGATTTTTCAATAGAACATGTGATAACTGTTAGGCACAGGATCGATATCTCACTGTCAGAGATATGGTGACAAAACTCTACTAGCTCACACTTCACTCAGAGAGAAGAGAAGAGAAGAGAAGAGAAGAAATTGTTAAAGAAGAAATTGTTGCAGCATAAATTATTATTGTTATTGAGAATAAAAAGTCATATTTATAAGGTACAAATACTAAGCCAAATAAGATTCTTAATTCTATCAAAAAGAGTAACCTACCTAAAATAGGAAAACAACAATATTTAGATACTTTCAAATATTGTATCTCTAACAATAGAAATATCTTAAATCTTCTTCACTTATTAGGTCATTCTAGGATTAAACCCAACATACTCCCTCCTAATCCTGGTGTGGCTCAAGATCACGGACTCCAAGCAGATGTCGCATTATTGTCAGTTTCACCACCGGCAAGACTTTGTCACGATATCTACTCTTTGCTCCTCCGAGCAAACAAACTCCACAAAATATGTCCTCCTTTAGCACACTCGTCTGCCTTTGTTGCAGGTCCGCCTGCGCATCCACATTGAACTTAACCAAAAAGCAAGTTTATGTCATGTCACGTGTAATTTGTGTCATGTCACGTGTAATTTGTGTCATGTCAAGTCAACATTGTCATAAACCTTCTTTTTATAAATTTTTCACTCACTTTAAAACAAATCTCCAACAACTCTGCATGTGGGACCACATGTCATATTATACATTTCTATTTTTTCATATTAAAATAAATTATAAATTTCTCAAATATTTAATTGTTTATAAATATTTTTTCATATTATTTTTTCTGTACATTTATATAATAAAATTTATATAATTAAGTTGTTTTATCAAAAGTTGATCTTTAATCACGTTTGAAAAGATCAAACGTGATTAAAGATCAAACTTTTATCACATTTTACCCTTTCAAGTGTGATTAAAGATCAATCTTTTTTCACATTTGGAAGATTGAAATGTGATTAAAGATACATCCATGAACCGCTTCGTGCAGATGAAGTTGCTTCATGTCAGAAGATCATAAACCATCCTCTCATATCAACATAAACCTGATAAGTCAAGTTTATGATTTGATGTGGATGCCCTAATGAGATAATACTTTAATCACAATTGGTGATTTGAATGGCTCATTACAAACTTCCCATTTGTAATAGGCGTTTCATGTCATGTCCTATATTTACAATATTGTGAGCACAATCTCATTTATGCTCTATCCTGTCAAAATTATATTTGTTCACGTTAATTAATCTAATTTAAACATTAAAATAATCTCTGTAATTCTCTCCAATGGCATTGACGATGATCGCTTTTCCTTCCACCTTCCAATTGTCTATCAACTTGAGCTCTGCTCGTAGCTCTCCCGCCTTTGTGTCTCTCATATCTTCTTTGGCGCCACGATTTGCTACCAAGGTAAAGATGATTCGCACAGTGTCAAGCTTCACCACTGGTGCAAACACCGCTTCAAAGTCAATACCTTACCTCTGGACATAGCCTTTAGCGACCAATCTCGCCTTGTGCTTGGTTACAACTCCGTTAGAGTCCTTCTTTAACTTGTACACCCATTTAAGCCCAATGGGTTTGTGGTCAGTCGGTAACGTCGTCGGGGTCCATGTTGAATTCTTCTCGATAGACTCTATCTCCTTGGTCATGGCCTCCTCCCAGGCTGGATGGCCTGCAGCCTCACGAAAGCATGTTGGTTCCTCCATCTCAGCGAGCATTGCCTCATTCTCTAAGTCATCATAGTTCAGCCCCACTCTCGGTGCATCTCGCATTATTTAATCGATGTGTATGTATTGAATAGGCCTCTCATCGGTGTCATCACTGTCCAATGACGGTTGCAATGCGGTGGTGACATGTGCATCAACATGTTCAGTCGCCTGTGTTGTTGATGCATGAGTTACCACTCCTCTCATGTTTGGATTTATCGATGTCATAAGAGTATTTGATGGAGCTAGTGCAGCGTCTGGCTCTAGCGAAATCATGGGCAATGACTCACCTGTAGATCCCCTAGATAATGGCATTGAGTTGTTTGATGTTGGCTCATTATCATCGACTATGAAATCTGTAGATTCTTCATCAAATTTGATTTCGTCAGTGACGTCTTCATCAAGTTCATAGAACTTCATCTTGTCACTTGTCATGTAGTTGTCGGCTCCATTATCGAGGTGTCACGTCTTCATTGATGTTATGATGTCACTCTTCACAAGGTGTAGTATCGGTCACACCTTTTCTTCATTGAGATAAATGGCGCACTGCCTCTTTTGTCGCTCCAATGCTACTTCCTCAGACATAGCGAACATTAAATCAGGTTCGGTGTCAACAGTCCGCGTGAGATGTGCCTCCTCCGCCTTCTTAGGTGCCTTGCACTTATTTGTATAATGTCCCATTTGATTGTAATTATAACACCGGATGTGACTCTATTATCGCGGTCTCCACCTCCTGAGCCATCTTTGCTCGGTGGTTTTCACACGCTCATCTCAGCCTCGGCTTCTGCTATGACCACGGCCACCCTGGCTTCCGCCATCACTTTCTGGTGACTTGCCTCTATCCCGAGGAGTTACCACCTTACTTCTTTTGTCGTGCCTTCCACTGGGCCTGAGTGAGTAAGAGCTGATCATCACCATTGGAACCACCACATGTTCGCCGCGTTCGCTTCTCATACGACTTCAACCGACCCATCGCTTCTTCAAATCGCATAGTCTTGAGGTCGTAAAATTGCTCAATGTCGGTGATCAAGTTCTCAAAGTGATCTGGTACAGCATCAAATAATTTATTTACTAAGGCAATATCATCCAAAGTTCCACCCAAACTGACGTACCTGACAGTCATGCTTGTGAGCCTGTCGGCGTACTGGTCGAGGGTCTCCCTCTCTTGCATGTGCAGGGCGTCAAAGTCGCTCTTCAACGTCTGCAACCGTGCCTCCTTGACGTAATCTGCGCCGACAAATCTCATCTTGAGGTAATCCCAGACCTCCTTTGACGTTTTCTTATTTTTCACTTGCATGAGGAGATCATCTGTGAGAGCTTGGAAAAGATGCGACCTTGCCTTCTTATCCTTCTTTGTATCGACGTTCTCACCCTCCACCGGCTCAATAGCCTCCCAAACACCCTGATCTTCCATTATGGCTTGCATTCGAATCACCTAACTGTTGTAGTTCGTTGTCGTTAACTATGGGTACATGAATGACCTACCATCGCTTTCCCGCAAGGTTTCTCCACGAAAAACGAGCGACCACTACTACAAATTTGTATTTTTAATCACGTTTCTATTTGTTTTTAATCACGTTTATTAAACGTGATTAATGCTCGTGTGATTAAAGATCGAGTACCAAGCGTAATTAAAATAAGATATCTTTAATCACATTTCAGATACACTAAATGTGATTATAGATCGTGTCTTTATTCACGCTTCAGTTATAACAAACGTGATTGAAGAGGCTATCTTTAATCACGCTTAATTTGTAACAAATGTGATTATATATATTATCTTTAATCACGTTTCGTAAGAAACAAACGTGATTAAAGATAGCCTTCTTTCACTACAGGAAAAATAGTCATAATTGATATCAATTTCTTTAATTTTACACTAGTATTCGTCAAAAAGTCATAAAATTGACAAATATTAATTTTTCTTTTCAACTTTGTTGTTATTAATTATTATTTAATGTTTCCCTAGTAAAATAAATAAATAGTGAATTATAAAAAAAAAATCTAATTCACTAATGCAAAGAAATAAAATAGAAAGATCCAAATTTCGTTGATTGTTTGTTGATCTAAAACCTTTGACAATTCAAATAGAAAAAAGAAAAAATAACTTAATGAAATTGATCTTCTACTCCCCAACATTTGGTAGATCTAACACCCATCTAACACCTTCCGTTCCTCCCTACAGATCTCCCTCGATATATGGTGGAAGCAGTGAACATCGAACGACGAATGCAGGATAAGATGGTCTACACGATGATAGAGGTTATTAGGTTATTGTTGCTGCTGATTAGGAACATGATGAGTCCTACCTTTATCCTCATCCATATTTGAAAGGCGATAGAGAAGAGAGGAATTTGCGTAGTGCAAGTCAGAGTAGAAGTAGTGAAAAAGTCGGTAGGCTGAGAGATAATAAGAAAAAAATGAAGATTTGGGGGAGAATTTAAGCAGTGGAATGTTGAAAATTTTGGAGGGTGTTTGAATTTTTTTAATTACATTTGTAATTTTGGATCCCGCCAATCAATTGATCACATTTAATTTTAAGAAACGTGATTAAAGATCCTATCTTTAATCACGTTTATTAGGTGGAAATGTGATTAAAGATAGGTTTTTTAATCACATTTCATGGGTCAAACGTGATTAAAGATCCTATATCTTTAATCACGTTTATTAGGTGGAAATGTGATTAAAGATAGGGTCTTTAATCACATTTCATGGGTCAAACGTGATTAAAGATATCCTCTATCTTTAATCACGTTTGGTTCTAAAAAACGTGATTAAACGTTTCCTCCTAATAAACGAGATTAATGGTACCTAGTCGTAAAATACAATCGTTTTTGATGGTTTATTGATCACGCTTTTGGACTTGAGGCGTGATTAATAGATTAACATTTAAATACAATTGTTTTTTTCTCTTTTATATCACGTTTCTGAGTTCGAAACATGATTAAAAATGAAACATGATTATAAATACGCGTTATTTAAAATCAAATCTGTAGTAGTGGACATTGTATTGAATCGAGGATACTTAGACTTAAAACCAAGAAGCTCTAATACCAGATGTTAGGCATATGAGCGATATTTCACTACCAGAGATATGTGGCAAAACTCTACTAGCTCAAACTTCACTCGGAGAGAAGAGAAGAGAAGAAATTGCTAGAGAAGAAATTATTGCAGAAGAAATTATTATTGTTATTGAGAATAAACAACCCTATTTATTAGGTACAAATACTAAGCCAAATAGGATTCCTAATCCTACCAAAAAGAGTAACCTAAGTAAAATAGGAAAACAACAACATTTGGATACTTCCAAATATTATATCTCTAACAATAGGAAATATCATAAATCTTTCACTTATTAGGTCATTTCAGGATTAAACCCAACAATAACTCCTCCATTAATCATGTTCATGGTTCACTTGTTCATCCAAAATAACTTTATTAATTGAGACCGTTGGTTGTATCTCATTCTTAAAATTAGCAAATAATAATTTGTTTCACCCCTAATACACGTTGCCTCACAATTTAAAATATAAATCTGCTAAACTAATAAAATAGAGACTTCGTATAAAGACTTAGGTGTGGTTCAGTAAAATTAAGAGCTGAATGATGAATGTTGTATGAGAATCTGATTGGTCAGACAATTGGTCAGACCACATCTGATTGGTGATTTTCATTTGGTAAATCACTTTGGAGCACTTCTGATTGCTGAATGATTTACAAGCTATTCATAAATTTAAAATTTTTGTAAGTTTTAAATATATATGAAAATATAACTGAAATTTGTAATAGTGGTCAAAAAATATTATTTATTAATGCGAAACATGCGTGAAATAAAAAACAATCATACAAATAAAATACGAATTTGAATAAATTGCTAAATAATGTATTTTAAAATCTCTTAACAGAACATATTTTCTCTAAAGAGCCAATCATCAACCTATGCATTTCAGCCACCCCATCATTCTGCAAAGCCGAACAATATTGATCCTCTGAAATTTTTACTGAGTCCTATCCCTGAAAATCTATCAGTGATGAGGACAACAAGTCAACTTA
Source organism: Kalanchoe fedtschenkoi (assembly GCA_002312845.1). Classification (NCBI taxonomy): domain Eukaryota; kingdom Viridiplantae; phylum Streptophyta; class Magnoliopsida; order Saxifragales; family Crassulaceae; genus Kalanchoe; species Kalanchoe fedtschenkoi. The sequence continues at coordinate 1,890,229 of NQLW01000068.1, forward strand.
CATTCGATTGGTGAGGTTCTCTCATCATCTAATCCGCTTAAATCAAAGCTGCTCACATCATTGTATCGGTTTGGAACATGGAGTGGGGATGCCCAATGATCCTATCCGCACTTCATCAGCACCCTCATCACTGGAAAACTGAGGCAAATCCATCTCTTATTTGGAATTCGATTAAACTCTAATGCATCGTGATAAGGAATTTATAAGAAACACAGTTTCTAATCCACTTCTTGACACCCCTCCAGCACCTATTCCTCTCTCAGTTCCCAAATGAAGTTAAATATTCATATTTCCTAATCTATCCAACTCCGTCAACCAAAATGGATACTAAAATCTCACATACCTTAATGTGCCAGGTAATGATCTATGGTAAGCAATCAAAGTACCAAATAGAAACCTATGCTAATAGGTCCACTTCATAAAATCATAAGAAACAATCAAGTGGGCATAATCTAACTTCATGGCTACCCATCAGTGAAACTCATAGTTGTTCCAGCCACAGGAGCATCAGGGATTAGGAGACAATCAACTACAAACTCTAAACTGCAGCTGCACCAGGATGCTCTGACAACAAGGTGGTTCATTATTCTTTAGAAATCAATACTCAGACCTGAAACACTTCAAAGAGCACGAAGAAATATTGGTTTCACGATATATAAGAGAAGCGCATATAACTTCTAATAGATCCACTCAGAAATCTCAGAGATGATCATTGTGGTGCTAATTAGAGAGGATACTGAAAAGCTAAGTCATGAATATGCATCAGTAGCTAGGATGAAGAATGCAGTAATTCACAAAATGAGCAGGAAAAAAGGCACAATTTCGGAATATGAAATGGACATTAATAACTTGAGTAAGCAAATTTGAGAGATTGCAATAGTGGGTGCGAAAAAGATGGTGATAAAAATCCCAGAAAACCTCAAATCCATCAAACCCGACAAAAAAAACGGAAACCCAAAAACGAAGCAAAACAAGACATGAGCCGAGGCACTAACCAACATCAAAATGAAAATAAGTAGCAGGTAATGACGGTAATGCATCAGATTGATATAGGTAGTGAGAGTTTTTGCATGGGGTCCAAATGTTAATATTGAGGAGATGATGAATTTTAGGGAAGGGAGACATCAAACACAAACTGAAAAATCAGGAAGGTCCTAGAAAACTAGCGACAAACACTTCTAATGGGATTGGAGAAATTAATCGGATAGTAGTTGTTGGAAGACCTCCAATTTAAAGTTGAAAAGAATCCAATTGAAATCTAACCTTAACTACAATTAGAATAGCTTCATCGGACTGTAGGAACGGGCGGCGGAAACCGTCGTTGACCCTTGTTGCTAGAAGGAGCCGTCGGACCGTTGCAGTCTGCTCCAGTCTGTGACCGACGTAGCTGGAAGGAGAGAGTTGATTTGGAGACGGAAGCTGCTATTAGGTTTCAAGTATTATCTTATTTTTTTTAGTTGTTGGTTGCCTCTGACCGAATAAGAGATAAAGTTAACAAGGAATGATTCAAACTTTATCAAAAAGCATTCAGTATTAAAAAACAAATGGTTGGTTCACTTAATGCTTAATATATTAACAAACCATCTCTCAATAGAGCTCATTAAGTGTAACAAAACAAGGTCTTCGTGTTCTCATATTGTCTTGTCAAAAGTCTTGAATATTTTTTGTTTCTCATTTCTTTGGTTTTTTTTTTTTGGAATAATTTTTTTAGTATTTTTTGTAACCAAGTTTGAGTATAAAGATTTGTTTAAGATTGGCCTTGTGTTTATACTTATACGGGGACCTTTTGAGATGAAGAGTATAAATAAATTTAGTTAAAATTATTCATTTATTATGGAGGGAGTGTACGCATGAGAATAAACTTCTCAAGATTACACATACAGACAAATTGTGATGAAATGCTTTCATACTTGTGGTTACAGATCAAAGTCCACAAAGGATACATGATGGAGAGTTTTCTCCATTACTGACGATGAGTGCTTGACTAAAGATACTAAGACACAGATAGTATCCAAACTAGCTGAAAACAAACTAGAATGGTTAGCTTGAGAATGGAAATCTTGCGCGACTCTATCATCCATTATTACATAAATTTAATAGTCAGCAATTGAAAGTAGGTTAGGGTTAGTTGGGCCTTCGTGTTTTCGCTAATAATAAATGTTGATCAAATATATAATGTAATCAAACTTAATGCGTTGATTTAATTTGATCAGTAGTGTATGTAGCCATCTATCTTCTTGTATGGTAGTGATTGGCAAACCCTAACATATATCGTACAATAGCTATTCAATAAGTCCGGAACATAATGACAAAGAAAAAGAATAATACTACATGGTACGATTGAAAGGATTGGTACGCAAATGACCTATCTAATTTAGTTTATTTGAAAATTTCATTACTATGTTTTTTGTACATATCAATCCAATCTGTTTTAGAAGTTAAAACCTTGGAATGATTTTTCTAGGGTTTCATTGACTTGGAAAACGTGAGATGTATTGCCGTGGGATGACTAAGACCTATCTAGTTTCGGGTACGTGTTTTACTCAACGACTCCATAAAGGGAGAGTTTGAAAGGGAAAGGGTTTTGAACGTTGTCGACGTTAAGTTTTGAACCCTAACTGGTGCGATGTGAAAAAGGGTCTAAAGATGTCAAGGATAGGTTCGGTTAGGTTATTGATCCTCTCAAGTCCATGTCGCTTCAAAGTTGGTGATCTGAGAGCGTGTTTTTGTCCCTATGTGCTTGTACAATAATGTGATCTTCAAGTGGTTGAATCCCTCAACTCAGCTTTGAATTTCCAGAGCTTGATGGTTTGGCTCAGTGATCCCCAGTCCGCACTAGATAAAAATAAAAACAATAGAGGGACACGAGAGAGACAAAAGGTCGGGTAGCAAAAAGTCTTTAGTATTGGCTACGAAGTGCATGTCTATAAAGTCATGATATAATGAAAGAGAAAAAGAGCTGCCCAAAGTGTATATGGTCCCTAATTGTCCTGCCCAAGTCTAATATAACATCTACGTATGCACGAGACACAACTTTCACAAGGAAAGGGAAGAGATAAACCTATTTATAAAACCCTCATAAGTGAGATTTCATGCAATTTTACCTGTTTTATTTAGAAATTTTCATCTTAAGAAGAGGTGTATGAACTAAGCAAATGTTTATTTTAGAGTCCAAATTCGACCTAATCCCAATTTGGTAACGTGGGGTCGGTACTCCTGACTTGGTCAATGGAAAGATCTCAGTCATCCATCTCCACTTCCATCCTAGCTGACTAAATCCCTCACTTCTCTTCAACATTTTCTAACCCTAGAAACACGTAAACACTTATTTTATCTGATTTGATTTTTAAGTGTGTTATTTAATTTTTTGAAGCAACTGCGGTTCACAATTATGATTTTCTTCAATTAAGATAGAATTGAAAATATAAAAAAAATAACAAAATAACAAAATATGCAAAAAATAATAGTTTCTGAAATAAATCCCATAAATTAAAGGAGAATGCGCGTCATATATATATTCAACTCAACTTTAATCCAATGGGCTACCCTTTGTATTCTAGAAAACCACTAGCAAGAGGTACTTACTATTGAATTTTGATGTCAAGTTTTGAGAAAGTTAAAGCTTGAGGCCGACTCTAACAATATTATAGCAGGCATTAACTACCATAGTTATTATAACCAGGTGGAGGTCAAACGGTCCTGACATTTGATTCTCGATTGACCTGTTAGTCTGATGAACTAAATCGATTTGATTGCTGGTTCAATCAAATGTAATTTTGTGAATTTTGAATATATATATATATATATATATATATATATATTCTTTGTAATAAATAACAATTTTATGAGGTGGTCTTGCAGAGAATATTTCGGTGGCTATGTAAGCCATCGTGAGTGTGAAATGTAAATTACTTTGCTGACTTTTTTACAATAATTTAGTCTTTGTTAGTTAATAAGTCTCTAATAATTAATTTATTGTTTTGATGTTATGAATTTGTTCATAATAAAATCAGCTGGGTTCGAGGTCTGGTTGCTGGTTGGATCTGATTCTATCCGATTTGATGTACATACCGATAAGTAACTGTCACTCGGATCGAAACCAAATCCGACTCTCCTTCCAATTAATTAAATCGATAGATCTGATCTGGTTTTAATAACTATGAACGGTACCAAAAACCTATCATTATCATCAATTTGACCTGTATTTCAACTGTTCATCTAACTAAAAAGAGCTCGTGAATTATAAATAATAAAATGACCTTAACTACAACAAAAATGTATAAGTAAGTTTATATCTCTGAGTAACGTGTCAGCAGCCAAGCATCATCCTATGAACCGTGGAGAATCAAACTTCACAAAAATCAAATTTATGATTAGAAGAGGTTACCAACTTGAGAGGGTAACATGATGCACGATGTGATGACACAAACTAAAACTGGAGCTCTATCCAAACAACCAAACTCTTTTGTACTTTCTGGAATAATATATTTAGGGTTGCATGCAGCAATGGAAGACCATCAGCAGATGCAGTAAGTCATGGAGTCTGAGGAAAAGTGGAGTAGAAAAAACTCATCCAGTCTTTGAAAATTGCACGTAAATTGTGATGATCACGGGGTTTTATAAAAAGCTAAAATTAAAAAGGTTGGTCGAATCCATGCAAGATATCGATTGTGATGGAGTTCAGTCTTAGTACGTTAGCTTGCTAGCCAAACATGAAAACAAACAAGTCAAATGTAAATAATTTTATTGAAGGATTTTTAGTATTTTCATGTTTCAGATTTTCATTTTTTAGTTTTTTAAAATCTATAAATTCCTGAAATTTAAAAACTCTATATAATGAATTTCCAAAAACACTAAAAACTAAAAAACCTTACTCAT
>NQLW01000068.1:1895562-1919702 GCA_002312845.1 Kalanchoe fedtschenkoi
CCCTTTTAGATTTTATCCCTAAATTGTTTGACTGCTTAGGATAAAAATTCTTGTTGGACACATCTTGATGTGACATAATCTGTTTAGTAAGCACTTAATTGAAAACATTTTTATAATATTTGATGAACAAAAGAAAATTCGGCTTATATTAAACTATGAAAATATAACTTATGAATTTAAAATTTTAAACTATAATAAAATTAGAATCCCAAATAAAATTCTATATAAAGCTTAGCCATTTATTCAAAAATCAATAAGAAGTTGATGAAAAGCTCCATGGACATCTTGATGTATGTATAGAAAGATATGTTCACGAAGGGAATGTCAAAATACATATGATGATCGGAAAGTCTCATATTTGGATTTTGCTGGCTTAGTTTCTTTCAAGTGAAATAGATTGATCACATACCGATCTTGGCCAGGATCTTGAATAGATATCACATGATATACAACCTAGTGATTATCACCATGTATATATCGAATTCTTTATGATAAGTGTGCATCAAATCGAACCCCATCCGTCTCTCTTTGTCCTCACATCGATCTTATTACTATTGCGCAGTGTGAAAAGATAAAATCTTCACTTAAAAATCATGGAAAAGTCGAATACATAGTTATGTTTTATATATATTTTACGTATTTGAGTGGTTAAATGATGATGTATTTTAGATGATTTTTAGATAATTTTGGATTGAGTGGTTATATGCTGTGTTTGAAGGGTTTGTAGGGTTAGAGCTTTTAGCATTTCATGATTTTTGGGGTTTCATATTTTTTAGTTTTCGGATTTTAGGTTTAATTTTATGAGTTTAAAAAATCCTCTAGAAACACTAAAATCATAAGCCTCTAACACTTTTTAATATAAAAATATCAAATCCCTAAATTTTGCTCATTTTCCTTCGAATTTTTCTTTACCTAACTTCCCTAAATCAAATATAAAATTTCTTATATTTTCCTTATCTTGTTCATTTACCTCACAATTTAGCTAAATTAAACATAACCTTAAAATAACACCATTTTACTTCTTCTTTTTTTTCATTTTAATGTTTTACGATGTTTAAGACATAATTCTAAATACCCTAAAACTTTTAAATCATAAAAAACAAAATCTTAAATCCTAAAAGCTTAAAACCCTAAATCCAAGTGTCTATAAACTCTAAAACCCCCCTAAAATCATAAGACCCTAAAACTATGAAAATTCTAAAATCCTAAAACTAAAACACCCTAACATGTTAGAACCCTAAAACCCCCTAAAACTTAAAAAAAAAAAGAGCAAAATTTTGTATTTTTGCCCGATTCTTTATTTAACTTATTTAAGACTGCACCTCATATCTCATTTTCTCATATTATATTGTTTTGATAGAATTAGGTATATTAGTGTTAATATGATTACAGACAATTTATATCGTCTGGAAATACTATCTCGTCTCTATCCAATCTACGCGAGAAATCAAACCAAAATTGTATGTCTGCTTTAATTAGAAAATATGTATAAAAGTCAATCTTATACATGTATGCGTAGTTAGGAGGCTAGCCAATCAAAAGTGGTGATGAATAGATAAACCTGGACATGAGGTCAAGGTAGATCCAATTAAGCAGCTCGCACGTTAGGGTTACTCTCTAAGCTAGGAGGAAGCATCCATCAATCCCTTGACAAAATTTGGCTTCATTTATTATTTAATGTATTTATCAAAGTATGTTTGGCCACGCGAAAATGACTTGATCGTGCACAATTACTTGCCCATGTTTTCATCTAAGAATAAATAAATGACTACATAAACGTACTCATCGTGGGCCGAGTTAGAAAAAAAAATTAATTACAAATTATTTTACATAATTTATGTGGTTATTGAAAATAAAGTGTGACATTATATTAGGAGTGTAAGGAATTCGAACTAATCAAGAATCAACTAAAATAAATTCAACTAGTCTAAATTTGGGTTGATTTAATTTATTTGAGCTGAGTTTTAGATTAAAGTTTTTGGATTGAGTTGGTCTTTGAGTTGAAAAGATTGAATTCAAATTGACCTAAATTGTAAAATACAACTCAAATTACCAACATATAAAAAAAAGTTAAAAATAAACAAGAAGATGGAATAAATTCGATAGAAAACAGTCAAAAATTATAGTTTTGAAGAAAAAAAATTGCTAGTCTCCGTTTGCTTCCACCTTTGCTTCGGTGAATATATAATATTTGTTGGGAAAAACTTTTTTTATTAAAGTAATAATTGATGCGGTTTCCACACCTAAATATGGCTCTCATATTTTGAAAATTAGTAAAAAAAATATTATTTAAAATTTTATTCTGAGAAAGAAGCCAATGGGTAAAATTGAAGACTTGAAAGAAAAATACTTAGTTTTAGACCATCTTACGATTGCTTAGAGAAAATAAATAAATGTGATGACTACTACTACGTAGTCATTTTAATTTTCAACTCATTGAATTTTTTAATAGAAAAAGAAAAAAAATTGTCATAGGTAGATATGTGTATTTCATGAAGGCACGAAGTCTATGAAATGATGTGATGACATTCAAATCGGAAATTTATATTAAAGAGTGTATAGTCAGTCTCTTAACTTGATTTTTTGTCACGTGAAAATTAAAATTGCCGTTGTTTGTATCAACAAGGTATTGGCCCGGTTCAAGATTTGAAAATATTATATAAATATAGATATATAAAGGTGCTCGTAATTTCATTTCTAAGTCTCAGTGGCGGTATCATTGGGAGGACAGTAGGTACAATTCTCCACTCAGATCCTGATCAAATTACACTCAATTTAGTGTAAAAATAATATATTATAAATTTTGTGCATCAATTAAACTCTAAATATTATGTTTCTTATTTTTACACTCTCATTCAGTTTTAAAAAAAATTTGTATTCCTGAAGCTAAATTTATAATTCCGCATGACCAAATCTCAACAAATCAATTTTCTATCAAGATAGAGATGTGTGTGGCCCTAAAAAAAATCTCATTCTTAAAATAAAAAAATTTTATTTCAACCCTAATGCGTGTAGTATGATAATTTAAAATAGAAAACTTAACTCTAACAAATTAATAAACAAATTTTTTCAACAAATATTAAACCGACAAAACATCAGAAAATATATATAATAACAACAAACGTGCGAAAATGATGCCGGAACCAATCAGCTTCGTGGTTAGCAAGAAAAGTCCGAGTCTTACCCCCTCCAGTGACCCGGTCCCACAAGACCAACCCAGTCAACCAAGTAGCCAGTCAGCTTTGGTGACGTGGCGTTTCATTTAATCAAACCCGTAAAGCCCATCTCGCCACGTCAGCGCATCGGGACCGTCAATCGCGTTGACTCCACTCTCTACCCTCTTTCTCCGTCTTATCTTGCCCTCACGTGGGACGAGCCGCATCTTTTGCGCGCCGGTTTAGATCAAATATAATTATCCCTAAAAATAGAAATTAAATAAATTAATGAACAATAGATCGGAATTCGAAACTTTGAAATTAAAATTACAGTCCGAATTCATTTATTAATATCTACTTATTTCGAAGTCAAAGGTGAGTTTGACCAAATGCGGACGAGGAGAAGAGAAGGAGGGAAACGGAACGGGACGGGACGGAGCTCCTTCCGCTGCCACGTGGCGAGTGACGAACCGAGTGGCGTCATAATTCACGCAATTTGACACAGAGAAGTAAAGGTTTGTTTGGAATGGGTAGTTGTTATCCAGGAATATAACGAAACTACGTGCGTTGAAAATGATCGTAGCCAAACGGGCCCTAAGTTTGATTTCAACCAAGTTCGCTGGTCTACGTTCTCATGCCTTTTTATAGCATCCACATTGCACTGCAAAAGAGACTCTGTTCTTTGCATACATTTCCTTCTTCAAATTCTCATCTCAATCTCTCTGAAAAGATCTTAGATTTTTAGGTCTCAGATTTGATCGTCTCCGGTAAAGTTCCGGTCAGAAATCGTTTGCTCCGGTGTTGAATTGGAGGTTTGTCCGCTGTATGGACGGAGGATGGGGAGTGACGACCGTCGCTGAAGCCGATCGCTCGGTTATTCCTTTCTTTGCCAGCAAGCCGTCGGTGATCAGCGGGATGAAGATTTTTCCGGTGAGTTTGAGCGGGAGAAGAGAGCGAGATGAGCCGGAGGAGAGCGGGAGGAGAGTGGTGTGCGAGGTGGACTTCTTCTCCGGTGAGAGGGAGATCAAGAAGGCGGCGGCGGCGGCGCGCGGTGGAGAGAAGAGCGGCGTGAGTGTTAAGGAGGAGGTTTTGCACGGCGAGCCGTCTAAGTCGGATTTGAATGTGAATGTGAGTGGATTTTTTCAAACGTAGATCGGTTTGATGATTTTTCAACTCGCTTTTTTTCTCTCTTTGGTGTTGACTGTTGATCGATTTTGTTGCTGCTGTTGATTTCAGACTCGGCTGAATCTGCTGACGGCGAACGCTGGAAGTGATCAGTCGACGGTGGAGGATGGAAGCTCACTGGACGACAAACGAGCTAGAACCTCTCAGGTTAGGACACGATACTTATGAAAGCGTTTCAGTTTCGATTGATCAATGTATGTGTTGATGATGGAGTGCATAATTTGTGTTTGAACAATTTTCAGGTTTCGCAAATGCAAATGGAGCTTGGGAGATTGAACGCAGAGAATCAGAGACTGAAGGAGATGCTTAGTCAAGTGAGCCATAACTATCAGGCTCTACAGATGCATCTGATCGCTTTTATGCAGCAGCATCAACAGCAGCAGCAACAGCAACAGCCGGTCCCAGTTCTGGAAAGTGCTGTGAATCATGAGGTATGTGAATTCGCCAATCGGGTAATTCTGTTACTAACTGCATGAGTCTGGTTGGGTAACTTTTTCGAGATTCTGGTATTCATTTAGATTTGCTTTCGTAGGTGGGTGGTAGGAAGTCAGAAGAGATGGTTTCCGCAGCAGCTGTGCCCAGGCAGAGTTTGAATTTGGGTCCTGGTAGTGTAACCCAAGAGCAGCCTGATGAGCTATCTAATTCATCGTCCGGTGAAAGGACGCGTTCGGGATCCCTTCATAACAAGAACAATCTTGAGATTGTATCGAAGCGGCCTAGGAGTGACCAGGAGAATTCTAGAGACGGGAAAGGTCTGGTTGACAGAGAGGAGAGTCCTGATTCTGAAACTCACGAGTGGTCTCGTAGTAGTAAGGCGGCGAAGCTGCGTGATAATGAGAATGCTGTTTGTGGTGCTAAGCTAGTTGATCAGCAAGCGACCGAAGCTACGATGAGGAAAGCTCGTGTGTCAGTTCGCGCTCGATCAGAAGCTCCCTTGGTAATTACGCTCACACTGATCAAGTTGTTGTCTTATGAAGAGCTGGCTGATGGCTTAGGCATGTGTCTTTTGCAGATTTCAGATGGATGTCAGTGGAGAAAATACGGCCAGAAAATGGCGAAGGGAAACCCATGCCCAAGAGCCTATTATCGTTGCACCATGGCTGTTGGCTGCCCAGTTCGCAAACAAGTAGGCTCCAGCCTTTTCACTATTATTTCTCATTATGAAACATTGGTGGCACTCTATATGTACCAGATGTTTGTTTTGTGTCTAACTTTGGCTCCCTTTTTTTTAATGAAGGTGCAACGTTGCGCAGAGGATACCACAATTCTGATAACTACATATGAAGGCAACCACAACCATCCGCTTCCGCCAGCAGCCGTAGCCATGGCGTCAACCACATCAGCAGCAGCGAGCATGCTTCTGTCAGGCTCCATGTCAAGCACGGACGGATTGATGAACCCGAATCTCCTTGCCAGAGCCATACTCCCCCCCTGCTCATCAAACATAGCCACAATCTCAGCCTCAGCCCCATTCCCCACCATCACATTAGACCTCACTCACTCTCCCAATCCACTCCACCCCCAACGACAACAGCAGCAGCAGCAACAACCATTTTCAATGCCTGCAGCCAACAACACATTTCCGCAAATCCTGGGGCAAGCCTTGTACAACCAATCAAGATTCTCCGGCCTGCAGCTATCTCAAGACTCCAATCCTACATCAAAAGGCCTACCGCTGCCAATCCCAATCCCTCCAACATCACTAGCTCAAGTTCAACACACCTCATTCGCCGACACTGTGAGTGCAGCGACAGCTGCCATCACTAACGACCCAAACTTCACAGCGCTCATTGCCGCTGCAATCAGCTCCTTCATCAGCGCAAACAACAAGCAGCCGAACAGCACCAGCAGCAACCCAAACACCACTACACAACAGCAGCAATAAGACAATCAATCAAACAAACACACACACATACGACCAGCACGACTATTGGTTCTTTCATTTTTTTTTTGCATCTCTGTTTCACTGTGTCATAAGCCATTTTGGTCTCTTGTTAATTTAGTCTCTGTCCGGCTTCTCCAGAAACGTAAAAACTAAGAAAGGAACACTGTAATGTACTGTACTACTGTATGTCCCGCTGTCATTTATTTCTTTGTCAAACTTTCCATATTTGAATACACGTAGCGCAGCTTGCTGCGAAGAGAAGTGTAGCAGCCAGAAGCTTCTTCTTCTTCACCCTTTTACATGCTGTAAACCATATATATATATATATATTATATAGAATGTGGATCAAATGAAAATCGATTTGAATTTGTAAACTGTGAACTAATAACATCCATTAGATCTGTCAGAATTAATGGATGAGATTTAATTTTAACTTTCAATAATTATAATATCTTTATCCTTTAAAAATTAAAATTTATTTATCTACGTTATTTATAATTACTTTCCATAAATCACGCCAACTATCACATTAAATCTGCATCAAATCCACAATAAATCAAAGAATAAGAAATCCATAGATTCATCACCCGTTAATCTCTCCATGAAACTTCGTCTTCCGATTTTTTGTAGCGATCTGATTTTACTTCTATCGCATGCAACAACAAGCAGCCATCGTCATCATCCAATCTACTAATCTGGCAGGTGGTGGTTGAAGAGGGATCGTTATCATCTGAGTATGTTTCTTAGATATGGCAGCGGGTGCGGCCGGAGAAGAAGAAGCGGGTGTGAAATCGTCTCGCCTAAACCTATCGGAGGCACAAAGTGCAGGAGAGAAGAAGTCTGCTCAAAGCAATGAGTTTGTGACTGTTTATGGTGTTTTCTTCCTTAATTGATCTTCCTTATGTTGAATTTGTTGTTTTTTGTGATTTTGCTCAGAGAACTCTGATACTATATTCTCTGCAAGGGACACAAAGGTGTGTTGAATCTGATTGAGTTTACACGTGCTTTTATTTCGGGTGATCAAACTGCTATGATTTCAGAATTGACGCTCTTGAGGTTTGCAGAACGAGTGTGGGAGTGTGAACATGGCTCATGAGGTTTGTAGAACGAGTGTAGGGAAGGCACAGGCAAAGAATGTGTTGCCTATTTGACTGGACCTGCAGTGGTGCACAATACAACTAAAATTTAACTTGTTGGTGCACAATACAACTGAAATTCTGTTATTTGCTGGTGCACAGTACAACTTTGATGGTGCACAATGCAACTCTATGGTGCACTGCTCCAAGCCTGAAATTTTTGTATTGTTCAAAGTTTGATTTCAATATATATAAATATATTTATCATACTAATTCGGTGCACATTCTTTCAGAAAAAATTTCAGATATTTATGAAGGAATAATCATCAAAGATGAAGATTGATTTTATATTTTGGTGCATAGTACAATTTTAAATTTGGGTTTCATAAAGGTACATTGTTCGGTGCACAATGCACCTTATAATTATTTTTTGGTGCACAATACAGTTTTTTAATTTGAGTTTCATGGAAGTGAATTTTACGTGCACAATACATGTCATCTGTTTGAAAACAGTTCACCATGAAATAGCTAAAAAAGTAACATAAATCAAAATTGTTCATCAAGATTGAATTATGCACCAAACATAAGTAAATGCACCAAGATTGAAATTGCACCAAAATACCAAAAAAAGCGGATGTTTAATTTTTATTGTAAATGAAAAAATTATGATGAAGAAATTACACCGATTAAAAAATAGAAGCCCATGATTTCAGGATAAAAAATCAGTCGCTAAAAAATTGGGATTCAAATCTAACTCAATCTCTCTCATATCTTAGTTATTATGCTATTTATTAAAGTGGATAAGCTTCGATTTAATCTCAAACGTCCATGTATGATTAATCTAACGATTAGATTTGGTTCACAGTTTACAAATCCAAACAGGTTTTCACCCGATCCGCCCCCATATATATATATATACATGTCCGGTCAACAAAACCTGCCCATCTCACGTCAACAAACAGCTCGAACACGTCAAATTAAAGAGAAAACTGAAACAGCAAAACATACAAACGAGAGACTTCTCGGCAACCACGCCACCGCCCACGTTCCTGCCTTCTCAAGTCAAATGGATTGGTTTTTGAATTTTGATGATTCTTACGTATCTTCTAACTGGCTCTGACCAAACCTGGATTCGTCTTCAGATTGTACTTGATTTTTTTTTCTTTTCTTTCTGTAACATGTCTGTGGGTTGATCCGTACCGGCGTGAAAGCCGATCGTACATTAATGTCTATTGGCTGGCATTCGAGTCTCCTCTTTGTCATAAATAAAAAAATCGCATAATTTCATAAAAAAACGAGACGCGTCATTTGATTGGAAGGTGACATTTTATAGTTTAAATTTCAGAAATTTTTTATTAGTTGGAAGCATTGGTGAGAATATTTGAATTTTATTGGTCTCTATGCTTGATATTTTATCAAATGCCTCATAGCAACTAGGTCGAACTAATCAAGAGCTGTCTTTAGGATCAAATGTTAATTGATAAATAGTGTTTCGTAATGAGCTTGTTAGATAAGAAAATGATCATTATGAGCTTATTAAATAATCAAATTTTATTTTATTCTTGCTTATATTTTATGTATTATTTTGGGTTATTAAGTTAAAAAAATATGCCGGTCTGCATTCAGCATGAGCTTATTAAATAATGAGTTTGCTGGTCCAATCATTTGGGATATTGTCTAACAATTAGATGTCATGGGTTCGAGCTTTAGCGGTACCGCATTTATGCTTCGATATGTTCGCGCTAGTCTGTAATGAATGAGAACGTCACTATCAAGATTGAGGTGTGCGGCCCAAACCACCAAAATAAAAATAAAAAAGTTTATTAAATTAGAAAATGATCCTTTACAACTTGACAATATATACTGTAGACTTCTTTAAAAAATATATATTTTAAATCATTTGGCTCAACCACGTATCAAGAATTTAAAGTCAGACCAAACACAAAGTCCGTCAGCCTTCATATTATGCGACTTATTTCATTAGCCATGCTTAGTTAAAGCATCTCCTCTTGAAAATTCTAGGGCAAAATTTGCCTCGAGGTAAGGCCGACTCAGTTTAATGGGCCATGTCGCTCTGCTAGCCCAATCAAAAATTACAAACAAGCGCAAACAGGTTAATCAACTAAAAAAGCCACTAATCACAGAACGTACTTTCATCTTGGTGGCCCGCTTAAACAAGACCGGATCAACATTGTTCGCCATGTGATTTTTAACTAACGTATTATCTATATCATATATATGAGTATTTTTTTGGTGGACATAATACATCATGTGTCCTTGAAATCCGTCAATCATGAGGTCTCACATGTCGTTTTGAAAAATCAAAGTGACACGTGACGATTCATTATTATTAATATTATTTTTAATTTTCAACACGACACGTGAAACGTCATGATTGGCGGTGTCCACGAGCACGTAATGGACTATGTCCACCCAAAAATGACTCATCATATATATAGTCACGTCATCCAACATTGTTGTTTTATAAATTCATCAATTTATGCCTTTGTTATTGGAGAGTACTTATTATGGTATTGAGATAAAAATTACGTCTATCAACAAAATACTCATTAGACCATAGTTATTAAAATCGGACTAGATCGGCCGGTTCGATCGGTTCGATCGGGAACAGGATCGGACACCGGTCCAGTTTGTAAATCTTATCGGATTGCATTCTGAACTGGTTAAAATCGGACGAACCGGTCGATATATTGAAATATAGCTGAAATTTAATTAAGATTAAATTAGTCTTAATTATATTTAAAAAACTATTTTGGAAAATAGTTGGGAGAGAGATTCAAACCCAAGCCTTGTACGTTCCAGGCGACACCTTTAACCAATCATGCTAGCAAAGTTAATTATTTATTTATTTGCATTTAACATCTTATACTTTATATTTTGTAATTATAATTTCTAATTGAACCGACGGTTAAACCGGTATGAAACGCTGGTTCAACTGGAAAACCGAGAACCGGGACCTTGATCCGTTCGATCACCGGACCGGTTCTGATAACTATGCATTAAACTGTTTGAAGATGTATCGGACTGATGCAGTGATAAGCAGATCCCAACCACCTTTATGAACATCATTAAACATCTCACTTGTATTTGTGGTCATTGAACCCCCAACATCTTCCTACCTCGTCACTTGTTAAGGACCACTTCTCTTTATGAGCATCATGTAACATCCTAATATGACTCATGTCATCCTTCAACAATTTCGTCAATTGCTTAAATTTAGAGAACAAATGTGTGCGGCTGAATCTCATAAGCAAATTTTTTTAGAATCTTTTTAAAGCAAGTTTAGTTTTTCTCTGTTGTGTCATAAAATTACTAAGGAAATGCCTCACACATACTTTGTAATACGCCGTTGGTGGAGACCAGTCTGTCTGAAATGATAAAGACCATCTCTATTGGTAATCCCCACCCTTATGCATGACATGAACCATTGCCCGCTATAATTATTCTCACTTTCAACCAAAGCAAAAGGAACCAGAAAACTATAGTTATTAGCCCTCACAAGTGTGCAGCCACTGAATCAAGTCCTTCGAATATGAGAGCTTTTTTTTTCTATACCGCAGGGAGATGCCACTTACAATCAACTTCTTGACTCCCGTGCTGACATTTCAAGTTGACGAGAAAATATTTTGATTTCTTGTTTACACTCAACTTGATTAAGAATGGAGTAAAGCAGACATGCATGAATCACAATATCATTGGAGATAAACATATGAACTTTGTATGAATCACTATGTGTGGACTGTGGACTCACTAATGAGACGGTGCCACGTGACACTTCGACCAGTCACGTGGCGCGTTGAAAAGTTAAAAAAAATTTACAACCAATAAAAATCCGTCACATGTCACTTTGACTTTTCAAAATATTACGTGACATCTTTTTATTGATGGTGTTAATTCCATCCAAGAATTTGTCGGGGCAATGGATAGTGGAGAGAAGACAGAGAAAGTGTTGCATTGAGCGATTGAGGAAAATGTTGGTTCATATCTAAATTACTAGATCTCAAATCACGGATACAAATGCCAATTTGGGGGCTTCTTCAAACGCAGCGTTCGCGATAGTGACATAACGGTCAATATTTCCAAACAAACTGAGGATGCAGAACGAGGTTTTCTATCTAACTGGGAATGAAGTCTGTGAATTGCTTTCGTGCAGGCTACCTTGGCTTGCCAAGCCAGCTACGGGTGAGAGGTGTGTTGTCACGCTAGCCAGTCACAGTTGGTGGAGACGTTAATGTATGTGTAAATCGTTGTTCCGAATTTTTTAAAGTGGGTTAAATTGAAAACCAAATAAAAAACTGTGGTATTTTTAATACAAAATGAAGCTAAAAGGGTATATTGTTAATAAATAATTGTTAATCGGTATTTATTAATTAAAAATATTTTTGAGTAATCAAATTGACAATTGAATTGATATAAACTATTAAGTTCAATCAGAAGGTCAAAACTGAACTAATGAACGAGTCAATTTCCAATCACATTACATTTTAGTAAGTATAGCAGTTTATTCACACTAACTATAGGTCTGAAATTCAACTTTTTATCAGGGCTTAAAAATGTTCGAACCAGACCTGTGTGGATGGAGACAGTCTTCCAAACATTCGACTCATTCAAGGCCTCGCTAATGACCTCAGATAAGATGTCAAGAATTGTAGCAATTAATGTTTGATGTGCAACGACAAGTAAACAATCTCGTAATCCTAAAACGTGCTTTATAACCTATGACCCTTCTCAACACCATTATGGAGAGAGATCTCCATGACCTTCATTATCCACCTACCTTGTCAGAAACGACGATACTGTTTGTCAATGCACATATAATTAGATAATGCATGGAGCCATAATCATTCACACACAAAAAGTTGGTCCATTTGACAAAATCTTTTCGCTATTTTTTGAGTACTATTTGATCTAGAGTTGTCAAGTGGATAGACTAGATAGACATCCCTCCATACCCGCAATTATATGATTGGGATTTACACATTTAAATTTTTGGACCCATTAGGATTTATCTATTTGAACTCATTTGGGTCTTGGATCCATACGGATCTTTATAATAGACTCTTTGAATTTTCTTTGATAATTAGTTTATTTTGATTTAAAATAAATTATTTTTTATAAAAAAATGTTTTTTAAAATATAAAAAATATATAATTTTTTTTAAAAAATAATCTTTGAAATTATTTTTATAAAAAGTAACTTAATTTTAAAATGAATTTAAATATAAACATATATTTTTCCTAATTTTTATATACTAATATATATTATTTATTTTATTTGATAGTTGAGTATTAGAAGATTTGATTTTGGGTCTGATGGGTCCAAATAATAAATCTATATTTGGATTCAATATTTATAAAATTATTGAGTTTGAATCTGGGGTTCGGACTCAAATGAAATTAGTCCGCGTCTGAATCCTTTTAAATTGGTCTGGATCAAACCCATTGACACCTCTAATTTAACCCCAAGAAATATTTAAAAAAAATCACTAAAAGTTTTATTAGGTTTTAGGTTTTGTTAATCTTATTAGACTCTAATAAGAATGAATCTCTTATTATATTAAGTGACCAAACCAATTATTTTTTTATAGCGAGTGATAATCTGAAAAGTATGATTCATTTATTGTCAAATTATCATCTGAATCGTCATAATTTAAATCAAATATCGTCTAATGATTAAAATTATCATAAATATATTTTACATGTCATACTTCTTCAATCAAATTGTACTTTCATTATATACATATTTTCTGATTTATATTGTATCTCATGCTACACATGAATAAATAAAATATATTTATATATACATTTATATTTTAATCATGTTTTATATATTTTTTAAAAAAATTGTGAAAATTAATAAAAAATAATATATCAAGATGTTGAAAAAAATGATATACCAAAAATAATATAAATCATTGCGCAATTAAAAATGTCTAACCTTTTATTAAACCATTCAAATTTTCATAATATATTCAGCATTGCGCACTTTACAAAACTTTAATCGGTAAGATAAATTAATCCATAAATTAATCCACCAAATCAAAACACATGATTTTACCATTCTCATGCAAAGACCTAGACAAATGGTGAATCCACCAAATTCAAAACATGACGATTGGCCCGACCCGACCAAGTCAATCGAGAAGCGCCTGGTCAATCAAACATCCTTAACGGTCTATAAAACTGCACCCTGGTGATCACCTCATAAACTCATCAAAATCAAACCACGCGACAACATTGTCAAATGGCTTCGCTCCAGTCCTCTTCACTGTCCCTGCCATACCCCAGAAAGTGTGCGCCAATCAGGCCCGCAATGCATGTCGTGAAAATCCGATGTTCGAGCTCGACAGATCATGTGCAGGTGGTGAGTGATGATATCAAGCTTGTCGAGAGCCAGCCTTCATCGTTGGTGTCAGAAAAAACAGCGTCAGATTTGCTGGCCGCGACTGAGATGTACATGATACTCGGGGCGGTGGTCGACCGGGCGGAGATGCATAACAATATGATGGAGCAGAGAAATAACTGGAACACCCTACTCTTGAATTCGGTCAATATGATGACCTTAACAGCCACCACCATGGCCGGGCTGGCCGCTGCCGGGAGTCCTAGCTCGGGGCTCAGGCTTTCCTCGTTTCTGCTGTTCTCAGCAGCTACGGGGCTGCTGGCCGTGATGAACAAGATCCAGCCGTCACAGCTGGCGGAGGAGCAGAGGAACGCCACCAGGCTGTTTAAGCAGATTCAGAGTGAGATAGAGACCGTGCTGAGCACCAGGGACCCGGAGATGGCTGACGTAGAGACGATGATGGGGAAGATTTTGGCCTTGGACAGAGCCTACCCGCTTCCGCTCATCGAAGCCATGCTGGAGAAGTTTCCGGAAGCTTTGCAGCCGTCGCAGTGGTGGCTGGAGTCCGAACACAGAAGAGTTGATGGCGGGCCGGGCGATGGAATCGGCAACGGGTGGGATGAGAGTCTGGAGGCGGAGATGAGGGAAATCGTGCAGGTGATGAAGGTGAAAGACAGCGGAGACTACGCCAGACTAGGTAACTTGGCGCTGAAGCTAAACAAAGCGCTGGCGGTTTCAGGCCCGGTGCTGACAAGCGTCGCAGCCGTCGGCTCCGCCTTTGTGGACTCCTCCACGCCAGCAGGGTCGGTGGCTGCCATGGCAGCCACCATCGGCGGAGCGCTGGCTTGCGCCGTCAACAGTTTGGAGCACGGCGGACAGGTGGGGATGGTGTTCGAGATGTACAGAAACTGCGCGGGGTTCTTCGGGCTTTTAGAAGAGTCGATTGAGTCGAGTCTGAAGGAGGGTGGAGTGGAGAGCAGAGTGCACGGCGACCTGTTTGAGATGAAGGTGGCTTTGAAGCTGGGTAGAAGCGTGTCGCAGCTTAGAGAGCTCGCGGCCAAATCGTCTAGCTCCAGGATCGATGGCGTCGACGTGGATGAATTCGCCAGCAAGCTCTTCTAGCTCCCGAGATTACAAGACAGGAGTGTTGAGAAGCACCTGATTTGCACATGACTAAGTATAAATGTACATGTAACAGAACCTTAGAGAAAATAAGAAGATAGTAGAGGCGGCTTGCTTTTGCTGAAAGTCATCGTTATAATTTTTCAAAAGTGAGTCGCTCACCAACTGAGCTAGTGAGCTACCCCTCATTCTTTCACTACATATACTTGAACCCAGCAGAAGAATTGCCGAAGTTCGTCTACAAAAGAGGATCTCCAATTTCGACACCTAGCATTGTGAGATCCAGACTTCACATATCCCATGGCTATATTTCTTTAGGCATGGACTGAATCCACCGCTTGTAATCTCCGAAGCCGTGTCCCACCTTGTCTTGGATCTCGCAGTGGCTTCTGGCAGGCGGTCCTAACGAGATGAAGCCGACAGATGTCACGATCCTGAAAAATGTAAATCGCGATGACGTTTGATTTGTTTTTTTGATTTTTAGTCAAACAAGCTTCGATAAAGAAAAGTCAAAGTCAAATGTTCAACATACTCTCTAAATAAAATTCAATAAATTTAAACTATTCAAAATCAACCCAAAATCTTAACCAAGTACATCGGAGCGACTACTAACAAAGTGATAAAGTAATTAAAATGAAGAAAAAAATAAAGAACTACGGACTCCACTGGATAAAATAACTGAAATGTTGGATGACACCGTACAGAAGAGCTCGCTCGTTGCTACCCAAACACCGTCGCTACTGACCGACTAGTGATCTGAAAAGAAAATTTTAATATTTGGGGGGAGTCAAAAGACTCACACTATGAGTAAACAACTCGCTACGTATTTAGCGAGCCGAATGGGGAAATTTCTTTTATTTAAATAACATTTTAATTTATCACGTGCGACTCGCTCACCGTTCGTACTTTTATTGAGTATGTATGAGGATTTTTTTATCATCTCGTTGACAAATATATATCTTTATTACCACATCAAATGCAATATGTCAATGCAAATGTTTATGCATGACAAGCATGAACTGTGACGTAAGCCCTCTTTGGCTAGACAGTCGTCACTGTCGATCCAGATCATAAATCAATCATATAACAAGCGCGAAATCTTTTCGCGAAACAAGCGTCACAGTCATGATGCATGTATGCACATGAATGAATGCGTAATATAACCATTTCATCTTTCCACATGGGTATATTTTATGTTCGTATTGTACCCATTATGCTTTAGCAACGATCACATATTTAAATTTGTACGAACATAAATACGTAGGAATTATTTACTCACCTCAAGCTAAGCTTGAAACCGTACAATCAACTCGTTCAGTAATTTGACTCTGATTCCCGACCTATAATTATATATATAAATAAATTATATTGTACCGGTTCCATTGATCAAAATCAATAAATTTTCCTTATGATACCACTAAATAATTAATAAAACAGACCTTGACGTTACACGTCATATTCTCGATCTAATTACTACATTGTTATATCTTAATTATGTACAAAGCTTGGCTTCAGTATGCTGCTCCATTGATATAACTTTAAGGTTCACATTTGATAGTACATCAATGTTTTAACAAAGCTGCTGAGACAAAAGCAAAGAAAGCAAAAGAAAGTTCAAGTGGGGAGGTGCACGGGTGCACTAATTGCATCAGACTCACCCCTCTACACACACCGAACCAAACCAAACGGACCGAACCAATGGACTGACTTGAAAGCCAGCCAAGCACCTAACTGTACT
Organism: Kalanchoe fedtschenkoi; assembly: GCA_002312845.1. Taxonomy (NCBI): domain Eukaryota; kingdom Viridiplantae; phylum Streptophyta; class Magnoliopsida; order Saxifragales; family Crassulaceae; genus Kalanchoe; species Kalanchoe fedtschenkoi. Next base: position 1,912,087 of record NQLW01000068.1, read on the forward strand.
ATCAATCTCACACAATACTACTGCCAACATCAATACGATAAATGCTACAGGACAACACAATCAGGACAACACAGTGAATGCTACTGCCAAGTTGTAAGCCCGGTGTCCAACGGGCATGCTCCATCCGACAAAGGGCACCATTTTCCCTCTGTGAGTAACGTGGAAATCATATAGAGCTGTCTCTTTTAACTCAACTTCGAAGGTGGAGCATAGATGTTGAGCATAGTGGTATTATCCCACATCGATCAAGTTGAGTTCAAGATTAATCATAATATATAGTTGGGCTCCCCCACTCATTGTCAATTGGTTTTGAGTGTGGATCCGACTAATCTACATGATATCAGAGCGGGTTTTAGCCGCACTCTTAGAACATGCCCGTGACGGTTAACTAGATCCGCCCCAATTGGTTCAATTGATTTTGAGTGTGGATCCGACTAATCTACATGGTATCAGAGCGGATTTTGGCCGCACTCTTAGAACATGCTTGTGACGGTTAACTATATCCTCACGATGTCCCACTTGTCAAGGTTAACAAAGGTCCTCGCAAGTGAGAGAGAGTGTTGAGTATAGTGGTATTATCCCACATCGCCCAAGTTGAGCTCAAAATTGATCCTAATATATAGTTGATCCCACTTGTCGAGGGGAGTGTTGAACATAGTGATATTATCCCACATCGCCCAGTGAAAACTCTTAAATGATCTTTATGGATTGACCCAACTGCATCAAGACCCCTCACATTATCTTAGATCATTGAAAAAGGACACAAACAAGAATATGCTTACGGTGACAGCTCCCAAATACTCGCAAATCATCTTGCCAGTCACAAAAGTTAATAGTCACCTCGTCGATATTTATATACAGAAATCAGAAGCACAAGCGTGGTGTCACATTGTATAAGAACCAAACATATACAGACGAAGCTGCCACAAAAGTCAGTAATTTGATCTCAAAACAGTAACTTGCAGCATTGTGACTTCCGCAATTCAATACACAAGCAATCATAAACCCAAATAACAACAAACATCCAACACCCAATGACACTCCAGATCAGGATAAATCCTCTATGAAACATTGAATCAAACAGCTTGCATTCAAACACACATTTTCTACCAACTGTATGGATCTCAACCCAGATTCACCAGAAATCAATTCAAGACCAAACACCAGCCCCAGATTTCATCAGACCAACCCACGTACAGCAGCATGAACATCAAGAAGATGGCCCACACCCATATGATAAAAGTTCCAAAGATCCCAACTTTCGATGCGTACAAACGAGAAGAAGTTTAAATTTGGCAACCTCACCAACACCCACATCATCGTCACTGAGGGGATTCTATCTCGTTGCAACGGCGTCGTTTGGAGGATTGAAAGGAAAGGGACGCATTTTGGGTCTTTGGGAGAATCGATCGAGAGAAAATGAGTCGGAATCTCTGGAGCCATACAAATACTGGTGGCTTCAGTGCGATCAAGTGGCCACCTTGGTAACGTTCTTGGATTTGTGAAGGCGGCCACAAGCTGCTTTTGTGAAATGGATAAGTGATTTATTGATCTGCTGTTCGCTTGCGTGTTTGGATTGTCCAGCTTTGAAGGTGAGGTGAGGTTCTAGAGTTGTCTGCTTGCTTTTTCTATGCTTGATTGTTGAAAAGATTGCTTTTTTAGGTGTCTTCATTGATGATTACTAGATTTTGAAGTTGGAGAGAAGATGGGTTTTTGGTGAGATAAACGTTTCTTCCATTAGGTGTTTAAGAAAATCTTGAAGATTTGGGTTTCGCAGAATGTGATTTTAGGAAGAGAAAGAAACCAGCACATCTCAATTCTGTAGTAGATGTTACCTGTAACTCTTGTAGCTGAATGAGAACAGTTTGAGAGTTCACAACTGCAAGCTGAATGATTTTGTAGTGGATTTGGAAATTGTTGTCGCAGTCATCGGAAGTTCTGATGATTTTCCTGTTTGTTTTGAAGTTCAGTAGTATGGTGGTTCAGCCATGTCAATGATGCTGGTGGATGTGTCTGGAGCCGCTAGCAAGTTTTGTAAACATTCGGAATCTAATGCAGTGCTGGAAGGCTGTCCAATCTTTGCTACTCGAGTCAATCCTATGATTGGTGTTGCAGCGTCTTTTCTCAACTTCAGGAGTCCTTGTTGTAAGAGGCGCCACAGTCACAGCTCATTTCCTTCGTGGAAAGACCGTGGTGAATTCGGCACTCGCCGCCTTCTGTTCCAAGTCATGTCAAAGAGATGGATGGTGAGTTTTCGTGCTCAAAAATCTATAATGACGCCCTATTTGTGAAAATTGGAATTATATTTATGATCCATGCTTCTTGTTTCCCTCAAGCTATGGTTTTCATTTGTTTCTCTTCCTCACATCTCAGTGTCAAGCGTATGACTCTAGTTTGTCAGATGATGAGTACCGTTCATCACGCAATATAGCGATCAGCGTGTTCAGGCGGTACCGGAACTTCATTGACCGTGGAGGAGGTGACAACCTAAAAGTATATTTATTAATTTCTGCTTGACCATTAAGTTTCACAAAATTTATTTTCCGGGACAGTTAGATAAAGTTCTCTCTTTTTGTCACTGGTGTTCATCAGGAGTTCATCACAGCTGGGGTTAACGCGTATGCACTCGGCTGCACTGATGAAGGGTTACGGAAGGAGCTCATAGACATGAAGGAATTGGGTACCGAAATCGAAGCACTCGAATCCTTTGGCGGGAGTACCAGTTTGAAATCCAAAATCGGAATGCAGGAGGTGAAGTGACCAAATCACTCATTTTAGCAGTGTTTTGTATCGTTCATGGCTTTGGGAATGAGTTTTGATTTGTGGATGCAGGTGGATGAGTGCATTCTATGGTTGAGCATTATTTTCATAACAATCTTGTGCACTCCACAACCAACTATCGTCAGATGGTCGTCTACTCCACCTGTATCGGAACAAATACTTCCGCAGTGGAAGGGGTTCTGCTCTCTCATCGCCAACGCTTACTTCATAAAGGGGATGGCTTGGTAAGATCAACTCTCTCCACCCTCAGCAACTGCATGATGAAATAGCCTAGTACAGAAGTTATAGTATATGTTGAATTTTCGGATCGGTTCATATTGAATTATATCCCCATTGTGATTCAAAAATATAGGCTTGTAAGTCATGGTTCAACAATCCAATATAAGTCACCTCTTCTTCTCCTCACTAGCCGATGTGAGACATTTGTCAAGTGACATACTCAACAATCTTCCCTCACTTGGGAAATGTCATATGCTCCCCCTCGATCAATACTTCGATGCCCCTTCTTGTGGTATGCTTCCTCTTCGCAGGTGCACCCTCTGCGTCTCCCCCTATTCTCTTGGGGTCCAACCCACGTCTCAGTCGTTTTGCGATTCTCTCTGGCCCAGCAAGCTCACTCGCACTTTTTGCGAGCCACTCTAGCGCCCTGTGACGTCCTTCATTTTTAGGGAGCCTTCATTCATGCCCTTGGCCTCCAACACATGTTCACTGATCCCGGATTGAACCATCGGTTCTGGTACCATGTTGAATTTTCTGATCGGCTCATATTGGATTATATCCCCATTGTGATTCAAAAGTCCAGACTTGTAAGTCATGGTTCGACAATCCAATATAAGTCACCTCCTCTTCTCCTCACTAGACGTGGAACATTTACCGAGTGACATACTCATCACTATATATAGTGGTGTTGGTTTCAATTGCAAGTTGTGGTTTTATGCAGGCTTCCGGTAAAGACTCTTCAACTGGAGCAGATGGCTGTTGTGGGCAGTGCTGAGGAGCCATCCGTCGTTGCCAGCCGAATGAGGCTGGTGTTTACCACACTCGAGGTTAGCCATTCTTCATACAAGTGCACGTTTGGTAAGAGTGTTAAGAGAAGTATAGTATTAATTATATATATAAAATCATTTGGTAGATAATCAGACATCAGTATTATTAATACAGAAAAAAAAACTCAATAACAATTAAAAATGTTATTAGAAAATTATTTTCACTATCACTATTAATACCTAGAATAAATAATACATATACCAAAACGTGTATTTATTGTTATATGTGTGGATTTTTTCAAGTGAACAGCTGAGTTCACATCAATATTTAACTCTCGTTTTTCTACTACTGCTGGTGCTGAGACACCATTTTTTTTTTGATGATGCACAGGTTGTGAGTCCACAGTGGCCCAAAGCCTAGATGGGTAATAGCGAGTGTGGCTTCAGATCATTCCTGTATGCCTGATGGAAATGTGAGGACAACACATTCAGCAGGATGTCTGGCTCCTTAGTCTAATGACAAGCAGACCAGTTGCATTTGAATTGCAGAAAAAAAATCACACTCTGTATACTTTGTACCAAAAACATATGTACAATAGTTTCATTGTTCTCTCAACTGGTTGTACATTGTCGATTCCAACAGTAAGAAAGGTTGGTTTATCTCATTGAGCTTAACTACAAAACTCATACGCCTTCCCTCCTCGCATTCTCTAGAAAAGAGGATGAAGAGGTATTACAAATCTGAGGTGGCAATGAAACCAGCTTTGTCTCCGAGGGTCTTCCTTGCTCGCCAATTGACAGCAATCGGAGTTTCTGGTGTACCCATCTGCAAATTACATGATGAATAGATGGTTCATCAAACATCACATTTTCACATCTAAGGAAAATCAGACTGGCACCATTTTCTTCCCACTGCACAGGTTAAGGCAAAGGCAACTAGGTTTTTCATCTTCATAGTTTTGCTGAAATCATTTCTAATAACTCAAAATCAAGTAGATTCAGAGAAATGCTCGAGATAAGTGATGGATAAGTTATGCAAGTGAAGTACCTTCAGCTCAAAATAGCATAGTAGTCTTGCCATAGGCTCAAATCCTTTTTTTTTATTGAACGCGGAGAACCGTATCCGAAGAGGCCGGCTTAAACTTCGGCTGTCAAACCTCCTAGGTGTTTCACAGGATAAACGTTAGCCAGGATTCGAACCCGGGACCCAATGCGAGGTCAATCTTGGTGACCTAGCTCACAACCAACTCAAATCTTGTTCGTATGTAGCTAGTGCAGATTCAAATAACTTTCTGAGAGTTGTGAGGCTATCTTGGTTACCAACAGATGCAAGGTGCGACTCCAACAGATTCGATTACAATTTAAACAGAAAAGCAACGCGAAGTCTGCCATTAGTACAGACAAAGCTAATTGGAGGCTATGCTTCTGTTAAGATATTGTTGTTCAAACCATGTAAATTAAGCCGATTAGCACGTGAAATATTGAGCGAATCATACCAGAAGCCATAAAGATTCCGCTGCAGAAGAATCAAGCTCCTCAGACTGCTCATTTTCCGCATCTCTTCCCTCTCCTTTACCCTCACCATCTTCAATCGACATAAACAAATCCTGATTCTCTTCCCTCTACCGCTTCTCACCGGCATCCACCTGTCTGACAGCCAAACTCCTCTCACCTTCTCCAAGCGCAACCTTTCGAGCTTTCAGCTTGTTAAGGTAAGTCAGCTCCATCCTCAGATACTAAACCAACAAATCCTCAGACTTTGGGCACAGCCTCAGCCCATTTCGCATAAGAGCACGAGCAGCTGTCACATTCAAGTTGTGATCAAATTCCCAGGCAGCCGCATATATCACACTCTAGGAACCTTCGGATGAAATCTAATCAGTTGCGCTAACACCTGCATAAACCAACACAGCCTCTATGATCAGCCACATCTATCTCATTCCAACAACATATTGATTCTCATAAAAAAGTGACACAATTTGAGAATTGTAAAACAGAAGAAATCATACAATAGCACAAAAAGAAAAACCTTAAAATAAGGATTGCACCTTTTTCTTCCTGCCATTCCTCCTCTCCTTACAAAACTCCAAATACTGAGACCACAGATCAACATCACCTCTAAACCTCATCACAGCCAATCTATAAATATCCGAAATCCTGGAAATGCTGGCAAAGTCCGAAACCCCTTTCTTCATCTTCTTATTCCTGTTCTTCCTCAGCGCCCTCGCCAACGCATTCTTCGTCAGGAACCTCGGCGATTTCCTGGAGGGTGAAGAGTTCTCGTTTTTCTAAGTCGTCGAGCTCGTTGACTATGCGCTCGAGCTTGTACTGCACCACGTCCACCGTTGTTGAGGAATCCGAGTTTCTGGATTATAGTCAGGCAAGTAAAGACAGTTACTGAATCAAGAAAAAAATGTCACAAAAGCCTATTATTTTAGAATACATACATACATAAGAGACTCTGAACAACAGAATTTCAAATAGAACAAAATCAACAGTAATACCTCAAATCAACCAAGAAACATTGTATGTGAACTCCAGAAAACGAAGAAGAAAAATACAGTGCCAAAAACTCACAACATAGCACATGTTGATCCACTAACAGAACATACATTAAAAGCAACCAATCATACTTCAAATCAGTTATGCTACTTAATTACAGATATGTGCCAGGGAACTTATCATACTTGGGTCTTATGTGGTCCATGTTTTTAGTTTAAAAATTGCAAACCTTGTAACTCGGTCATATTGAGCTACTCAAACTGTTGTAGCCATGTTTTATGATGCTGAATGGGCTGAGGGAGAAATTTCAGCTCTTTGTATCTAACTGATGCTCTGTCAATGAATCAGAAAATTTTCAAATAAAAAGCCAATCCAAGATTGCACAAGGGCAATGGCTCAACTTCGTCACCTGCAATATACCCAGCAGTCGTAAACCCACCCAAGATTGCAGAATCAGTGACATCATCCACTTAAAATTCACTGATTCTCCAAACCAATGATGAACTGGGGCTAAATGCAACACAGCAGAAGAAAAAAGAGGTGAAAAATCCATGAAACTTGATTCCGGGAAAAGCTTAATGCAGACGGTTTCAAACAAACCACAAAATCAATTCCACCATATCCGCACTAACCTCTCCTTTCACAAACACATCATCAAACAAAAATTCAAAAACCCCTAAACTTCAGAATCCAATCTAAAGCAAAACCCCACCCAGTAAAAGACTTACGACAGAATAGTAGATTGAGACTCGGAGACCACAGAGATCGAACTGAGTGCCGAAGAAAGAGAATCGCGTACGCGCCGACGGCAGCAGGGACTGCAGCGATGAGTGTGACGCGACTTCCCTCCTCGCATTCTCTAGAAAAGAGGATGAAGAGGTATTACAAATCTGAGGTGGCAATGAAACCAGCTTTGTCTCCGAGGGTCTTCCTTGCTCGCCAATTGACAGCACTCGGAGTTTCTGGTGTACCCATCTGCAAATTACATGATGAATAGATGGTTCATCAAACATCACATTTTCACATCTAACGAAAATCAGACTTGCACCATTTTCTTCCCACTGCACGGGTTAAGGCAAAGGCAACTAGGTTTTTCATCTTCATAGTTTTGCTGAAATCATTTCTGATAACTCAAAATCAAGTAGATTCAGAGAAATGCTCGAGATAAGTGATGGAAAAGTTACGCAAGTGAAGTACCTTCAGCTCAAAATAGCATAGTAATCTTGCCATAGGCTCAAATCCTTTTTTTTTTTTTTAAACGCGGAGAATCGTAACCGAAGGGACCGGCTAAAACTCCGAGGAGAGGCTTCATACACGCCCGACTGTCAAGCTTCCCAGGTGTTTTAC